>NNCF01126429.1:176163-191465 GCA_002313205.1 Laupala kohalensis
CATTAATTCTTAATAGTTAGTAGTATGCGTCATTTTATTTTAGTACTTATCAGTACACTATTAAATATCTGTACAATAATTTATTTTATAAAGTAATAATAACTGATCCAGGTAATCGTGGTTTAATTCAAGTTTATGATTTTCGTTAATTAATTCCAAAGAAGGAATATTAAATTCCTTTTAAAAAATAGTATTTTCTTTTTCAGCCTTATTTATATATTAATAAAAACGTCATGAACATTTTATTGTATTTTATTCTTAGTGCGATTGAGAAATTAAAAGCGGGAGAAAGGTGGGATTTTAAAAATATCTGTTTACGCAACTGGAAATTATAATAACTTTTAAAGGGAATTTTTGACGCTCAGTTTTGGCAATGTTGGCAACACTAATGGAATCGCCGACCGTGAAAATTCAGGGTGAACGAGTCGTACATCGTTCAGAGTCGTTCCAGCAATCATTCGCTGTCGTTCGTGAAGACGACCCTGAGCAACGAATTAAATCAGCACTCATTTTACCTGCAGCCCGTCTTTCTTTTTAAACATTGAAACTTCAATGTCATCCGTTTCCAGGTCATATCTCAACTATACACTGCTCTCACTTTAACCATAATGGATATTAGGCCGGCGTTAGCCATAATTTTTGTATTTGTTGGGTGTTGCAGTAATGTAGTTTTCTTAGAGCTTCTTGTGAAGTAAGTATTATAGTTAGTGCGTCGTATTTTGAGTTTTTTTTCACAATTCTATTGATTGGAAGTCATCTCTGGTGAGGTTTTAAAATTTCATGTACTAACAACGATTTATCACATGTCATGTTTTAGAGAAGATCCTAGCTGTGGCAATGTTATAACATTTTCCCAGTTCCTATTTATTGCTGTAGAGGGATTTTTATTCACATCGAGATGTGGTACGAAGAAACCAAGAATTGGTTTAAAGTAAGTGATGTTAATAAAGTGTGGAATCAGTTTTGGAGCTTAAATTAAGAGTCAACACACCATTTTTATTACATTGTGGGATTTTAACTAGTTCTCTTAGGAAATTTATCTTTTTACATTCAGCTATGGCAGGTTAAATACTATATCTGGAGAAATTATTTCTCTTTATTCTTCAGTTATAGAAACTGCTAACATTTTTGTTCTTTTAAGTTAGTTGATGTGTATTTCTGAGTTCCTCTTGTGTGTTTACTGATAGCTATTTCTTATATCTTGAGCTAAATGGATATTCCCTGCTGTAGTTTCATGTGGTTTCATTAATTGTTGTTTTAATCATTCTCGAAGTAGACTTGAATGAACTGTATGTTTTGTGTTTCTACTTGTAGTTCAAGGATTGAGTACTATAATGCTTCTTTCCTTGGAATGCACTTATTTAACTCTTGCTGCTCTTTGATGTGATAGGGATTACAGAATTTTTGACCGTGTGTGTTAGATTAATTCACAAACGCATCTGTGAGAATTCCTCTTGTTTTTGAATACTTCAAAGAAATTTATTTTCTTCATTGTACACCTTTACTGTGAATGTATTTCTTTACTTTTCGTAACATATGTTAGTTCTTGCTGGACTAAGTTCTGGATTTTTATACTTTTTGAATGTTTATTTGGTAATTGAATGGCTGTTTTTATATATTTTATTGTTATTAATATATGTTGCAGCCTTGAGAACATACTTCTTTCATTCTTTGACTTAAAGAAATTCAAGTTTAATAGTTAAATTACACACCTCTTGCCTTTTAAATGTTCGTGGTTTTCTGGACCCTTTTTACTTGTAAGTTTTATTATTTATTGGAACTTTTTGTTACGAGTTTTGTTACTTTGGGCTTGATTGTTCCCCTGATTCTTTAAAACAAGTTAATATTTTGGGAAATAAAGATCTTATTATTGGAAGTGAGTTTCAGATGTTATTCATTTTTTCATAGTTAATTAAATTTAGTGTTGAAACTGTTGTTTTAAAGGAAAATCGGTTGTTGCAACTCTCTCATTGTACTAGTTGTGAATTTTAATTAGTGTGGTTCATTGTGTGTTAAATGCTATTTAATGTGCTCTATCCTCTAAAGTAAATAATTATTTCAAATTGGCCTTGACATAAAAACAAATATAGCATTTACTTAAAAGCAGAAAGTGTGAATCATCATACCTTGCATAATTTAATGTTGACCTTGAATATAATGTGGGCAAGGCAAGGACAAGCAATAAAAACAGAATTAGAAATGTGTGGTGAAAGGAACTTGAGATAACATATTATTTGCCTTACATGTGGAAGATTGAGTATTTGAAGAGGTGTTTATGATTGCACCCGGTTCAAAGGGAAAAATTTTGTGCCAATCAGGAATGCTCTAAAATTTTTATTTTAATAAGATTCATCAGGATTATACTAATTTTATTTTAAAACTTTTATGGTAGCTAGGTCATTTACAAAGATGTTAGCTCTCCATATTGTTAAAGATTTGGGAGTACACAAACTTGTCTATATTGCTCCTTGGATCAGAGTAAGGGAATTATATTGGACCATACTTAATAGAATTAGTTTTGTTGTCATTCATTAGGGTATAATTTACTTGGAATTCATCTGATTATAATTAATGTACACATTAGTATAATTAATGTACACATTAGTATGTGGCTATTTGAGTGCCCACCATTATGAGTGCTTGTTAAGAGAGAGGATTCAACACATTTGCAACCTACTATGAATGTGTGTTCATTTGGTGTTTATATGGGAGACTGCAGTGTTCCAATTCACTTTCTGTTCACGATCATATCAAAAACAGTTGTCTTGTCATAATGAAACCTATTACTCTTCCCTGTCAAATGAACTCATAAAATGGTAATTCTGTATCAAGACAACTAAAAAAAGAACTGTTTTTGACTTAACCATCATATATTTTTCATGAAGGTCTTCAGTAATCATCCTGAATTTAGATCTATTAAAAAAGTTGTTATTTTTTTTAAATACACAAGAATCTATTGTACAATTGCCTTCAGTGCTTAAAAACATTGTTCCTGTTCCATGATGCATTGTGTGCTGGTTAAAATCTCATTAAAGAGAATTTCATGGACTTGAACACATAAAGTCCCAAATTCCTGTGTTGTTAAAAAATTGAGATTTTATTTGTTCATTAGATAGATATGATGCTTTTAATGACAATTGTAATTGCAGTGACATAATTCTTATGAAATTAATGAATTAACACCAATCCTCAAAAAAGTACGCTTGGATGTAATGGTATCACTAGTATGGATAATCAGTACGGGACATTAAGAATGTTTCCTTTTCTGTGGACTCCTTGCATTTATAATTGCTAGGATAAATCATTGCATTTATGATTTAATACAATATTCCATGCATAGGACTAAGGTTTTCTTCTACAGCCTACTTAAGCACCTTCTTTGTGCTTTTTGATGAACATTTAGGAGTTTCATTTCATCACACCTAACCTTAGGGACTACCCATTGCATATTTTGTAACCAGCCTGGCATGGTGGCCAACCTTTCGTATATAAACAATTTAGGTCTTTAGAACAGGTTGTTGTACTTTGATATTCTGTTTAGACTGTCTACTGAATTAAAAAAATATAGCTACTAAATTGAGTAGCAATTCCCAGTGGTTCCACATGATGGATAATGATGTTTGTAGCGGCAATCCACCATATGAATATCATATCTCTATTGATGGCAGTCAACGCCACCTTCAGCTTCCTTTTTCAGATCCTTCATGCTCTTACTGGACTTTCACCTCTTATTGTATAATGTGTGTGAAACCCCAGATTTTGTTGGTAAATCCTGAACAGAAAGAATTTGTGGACTCTTTTATCTTTCAAATGCTTGACAAGCCTCACCACCTTTTACCCTCGGTTTTGAGATTTCCTACTCTTTTTCAATGTCATCCTTGCCTCTTTTCTGCGTACCCTCACATCAATTCAATGTACTATCATCCTAACTTGTATCTTCCATCCTACAGGACATATTTTTGCCTTGTGGCTTATAAACTTCTCTGTTAAATTTCGTTTATCCAAATAAAACTTCAAATCATGCATAACCATTAACAAATTCAACTTGCTTTGACCAAACACGCACAATTATATTATTATAACATTATTATTATTATTATTACTATTATAATTATAATATTACAAACACATCAAGACAATAACAGTGTTTGAATGATAGTGGTAAGTCTCAGCATCCACTTTTGAGGACAGCAAAATTAACAATAATATAAAATGTAAAATACATTTCACATGGCGTCAACAATGTTTTAAGTAGAAAGTGGTGGGCATTAACATACATTGACAACATAAAAGTTATAAAATACAACAAAATGGTTATGTAACTATTTGAAATGTGAAGGAATGCATTTGCTTAAAATTCAAATGATTTTTCATTTTGTTCCATAATGGTGATTTACAGACTTTAAGATGTGATGTGCACATTATTGATGAACGATACAAAAATAAATAAGACTAACAACAAAAAATTATCGGTCAGGTGAAAATGGCGACCAGCCGGGACTCGAACCCGGGTCTCAAGGGTGTTAACCGCTACACCACCGGTTCGCCTTCCACAACTGTACACCATTTCCACCCAGACCTAAACCCCGGATGACCTGAGACACATCACCATTCAGGTGATACATGAACCAGGTGGCACACTATGCTGTGTGCACTTTAAGACCGGTTTCACACGTACCTACTTGTTAAGGTTCGTTAAGTACATATTTCTTCCGTGTACCCTGCACGTGGAGAATATGTGATAACTTTCGGTCAGGTGAAAATGGCGACCAGCCGGGACTCGAACCCGGGTCTCTTGCTTGGATCGCAAGGGTGTTAACCGCTCGAAATTTTACGATTTAAAGACTTTTTTAAATCTTTGTTAAATACATAAAATAAATAATTCATTAAATTTAATGATGATTAATGTTTTCCTTCCTAAATTACTCTCTTAAATTGAAGAATTTAAACTCTTCTATTTTTAATGACGTTTAATTAATAATTTAGGTTAATTATTGTAGAAAACTTTTCCAGGACCATAACGAACAAGACAAAAGAAGAATTACGCGTTTCCATCGTTCAAATCGTGAGTTGTGATCTTAAGTTCCTACAAAAATCCCATAGCAAAACGCACTTTGTTTCTCCCGAATTTTCCAATTTTTCTTTCCCCAAAACCTTATTCTGACTATTACGAACATTTTTTTAAATTAGCCAAATTAGTCCGGCCGTTCTCAAGTGATGCGGTCACCACGAACAGCATTTAATTTTTATTTATAGATAGAGTCAAAAGTATAATTCAAAGAACGAGAATGTCAATAAGTCTGGATCGCGCGCACTCTAGTGAGAGAAACACGGCGAACCAAGAGTGGACGGTTCACGTGAATATTTGCCTTCGACGTGTGACCAAAATCCGAAAAAAATACGGATACGGGTGTTCGCGTATTTGGCAAAATATAGCAAATACAGACAAATAGCCAATATGGCAAATACACAAACACGCAACGCCAAGTGGAGTGCCGGCATGACATTGCCTTGAACAAGGCATTGCACAGCAGGATGGTCGAAACGTTGTTAGATCAGTCTACTAAGACGCGGTTTGTCCCGACTGACAAGAAAACAACCGAACATGTTACAGGAAATTTAGTAAAATCTATTTCCTCGACCCAAATAAATTTTCTTCAAAATTATTATCGTGTATTCAGAAAACCATTATTATACGTAGTTTCCCACGTTCGTAGGAGACAAATGTGACAATTCATTTAATACCACGTATTTAACATTTAATAACCCAATAATGAAATTGTGTTCGTGGTCCCTTCCAGGAGAACGCGTGTGCAAAGTTTCGAAGGTTTTGACCTATCGGTCTTTGCTCTCTGCGGCGGACACAGACACATGTTCTCTTTTAATATATGTATAGGCCTATAAGAACAGATTTATGCATATCACTTTATAATTAGTGGCATCTTCCCCCTTTACATTCTTCTTCCATATTCCATCAGAAACATAGGGAGTCAATTATTTTTCTGTTTGCTGCTTCTGTTTTCATTACAGCAAAGCTACTTTCATACTCCTTACATAGTTCGAACGTTCCACTGGCCAAATCGTAGACCTTTTCCTTTGCCAATATTCGTCAACAGATCAGTCCGGCTCTTTCTATTTGACTCTTTGAAAATAAGTATAATTTCGGGTTTCCAAGAGTTATTAGCCCAAAGATCCCTAGTCTGGCGACAGGGCTGCTGTCTTAAGACTCCAGACCGCCTTTGGCCATTCTGGCGATGTCCGAGCATTTCCTCTCACGAGGGGTTATCCCGCCCATACTCTGACACCAGAGCCTCGTTTGTAGTAATAGGGTCCACCACGGAAAGGTGAGGTTGTCGGCTTCACTTCACTCCCCCTTGGACTCCCCTTTGCTATTAGTCGAGACGATTTAACTGAGAACAAAATAAGTCCACGTAGTCCAATATTTTACGGGTGCGGGCGGCGAAGTGGAGACATTCGAGAAGTCTTGAGTTCGCAGTCCTTGGTTTCTATGTCGATGCTGAGAATCGCGACCCAGTATTTTCCATTGCTCTATTTCTGATAACAGTACAACATTACTTTAAAATACTGTCGTTTATCGCATTATTCAAGTATACCTTTATTTAAAATCATAATTGTATAAAAAATTCTGATAATGGGTTCGTAGTGTTTTTATGTACGTACTCTTTTCTCCCGAATGGACAAGATAACGCGTATTGTGTTATAGTGGAAGATTATTGTAAATTAATTTTCAGGATTCTATGGAATAATTTTACTAAGAGTGAGACTAAATGCGTACTCTTTATTAAATGTATATTGGAAGTCATACCGTGCGATATGACATGATAAATACCTTTGTGGGGTCAGACGGTAAGGTTCCGCCTGACCTTTTTCAAGAGTTTGACATATTAGTTAACTTGCATAGGCGAAGAATTTTAACGATTAATTTTACTTCAGCTCTCTATTGTTACCTTGTAGTTGGAAAACCAATCTCACGGATTCAGGCGAGTGTCACGTGCATTATGCATAAATAGACTCTAAAAATGAAAATGCGCATTCTTGGAATATAGGACTACTTATAAAGACAAAGAATAATATGTAGCTAGAAAACGTTTCATGTACAAATGTTCCACGTGCTCTTATGAGTGTGTTACAGATTTCTAGTTCACATCAATTGTCATTGTTGCTTCTGAAACAAATGCTAACAAAAATGTTCTAGTTAACTCATTCCATCATGTTAAACAGGTTACCTTTGATTTCGTATAACCTGTAGATAACATTATTGCATTACTTAAAACGTTACTTCTGTTAGATCCTCCCCTTAAGGGAATTTTGAGTGCTTGGACTATTGAGAGGAGCCAAAAACGGAAGAGAAGGTAATGGTGAATGAAAAATTTGTGGGTGTTGAAATTGCTTAATAACAATGAACGTTGAAACAAATCACAGGAAAGAACATTGAATAAAAGTTATTTAACATAAAATATTTAATTAGCTTATTACTCTTCTTTCTACGAGAAGCATAAACTAATCAACCATGTGGACAATACATGAAACAAAGTGAAAAATGTGAATTTAACCCTAATTATGTTCAAAATTACCTAAATATAATTTTTGTGTAGGTAAGTTAGAATTTTATTTATATATTTATTCCACTCCTTTTTGTGCCACTTCTCACCTAAACATCCAGACTGACTCTCAGCCTGTTGTAAAATGAGTACCGGGTCTATCCTGGCGTCAAACCGGCCAGAGCGAGATGGGAGCCATATCTTCTCCTCTTTGTGCCGAGGCCAAGAAATTGCGGAGCTCTACCCTCCGTAATCCCTTTGGTCGCCTTCGGGGCCTGTTGTGGGATTGACTTTGACTTGTTTTTATGCAGTACTTTTAGCATTTTCAGATCGTGGAATTCTCTAACATGATTTGAGCGACGTGTTGAAGCTGCAGCTACTGATTGCCTACGGTCGAATTACGGTCTCTGTTCGTTCATCCCCACGTTCATTAGATATTGATTGATATTGTGCATGCGCTAATATGGTATACAATAAATGTAATTGTAATAAATGTAATGAAATTGTTTGTGTAGCCGAGAATCACTTGAATCTAAAATTCTAAATCAATACGTGGAAGAAAGACATGAACATGAGTCAAAATTTTACCGGGGATCCGATTTGTAAGTAAATTCTCAAAATAGTAGCAAACACACGTAAGCAAGAGTTTCTCACTCACATTCTCCACTCGTAATTCGATTGCAATTCAACTACTTACGAGTGGGTTTTAACTACTACGAATTCTAAAATATCAACACATCGCTTCGGGCGACAATGCACTGTATGGGTTGGAGCCAACAGTACCACGATGAGTAAATTTTCGACCAAAATTGTCTGTTAATAATAAGATTTTTAGGGGTGCTGGAACTTGTTATGGCTGTAGGACATCAATTTGGTTTACATAAATGATAAACCCGCAAGTACACGAAGTCCTTGATGGAGAAGCTCCATAATAGAATATGTAAACAAAGTCGTCTACCAATAATAATAATAATAATTAGGCATGTTTAAGCAATGATCCATTTTGCATCACCTTTAACCATAAAAAACTAATGGGGGAAAAAACCTTCAACCGTATTGGTGTCAAATTTTCTCGTATTAACGCTATATCATTCGACAACATTCATGACCGTCCATCTTTCTATATTACTTAACGGTAATGTTAAAAATTTACAAAAGATAAAAATACAATGCACTCGTCATTAATGGACAAGGTGTAGGTAAGGAGATGCGACAGTCGAAGACGACTCCCGCTTATAGCGGACAAACCTTATTTTCCCCCAGTAGTTTCCAATCCCCCAAGTCAGAGAAGTTATCGCGAAAATTCTGAGAATATTTCAATGGCAAAATATTTCCCCTGGGGGCGGCTCTCTCTCAATGGTGTCTGTGTACTCGAGAGCACCAGGACTACAAGTATCAACTCCAAAGCGTTTCATTCCGGACAGCGTAACCAACAGTTGCTTACGAAAGCAAAGAGTTAATTAAATTAATTTAATGAAGGGGCTTAAATAGTTGTGATCACGTTATTTTGAGTCTGTTGGAACGGTTTTGAAGTAACAAAGATGCAAACCACTTATCTCTGCGTGCTCTCTAGCTTTCATGTTTTGAGTCGGCAACGTAACCTCAACTTGACTACTTGCTTGGCTTAGAATTATATTAATCTCTTGTATGAGTGGTATTTGTTGCAAAATCCAATTTAAAAACCTTAATACAATTATATTATTTCACTATTGGCTCTGTTTTTAATTTTAGAAAATATTTTTGAAGAATACGACAAATTTCAAGAATTGCCTTTGTCTAGTAAACTTCGCTCGAGCCACCTCAACAAAATTTAATATTTCCTCGGGATAATTTTCCCCGAAACGAGTGTATTAATGAGGGCTTTATCGTTCATCTTGTTTTTCTCTATTTGTGTACGTGTTATTTTAAGAAAAATGGCATTGAGTTGGGAAAGACTTTCCTCCGGGGAATATCTGAAATGTAATTAGGGAAGCCGATAATTATAGAACTACGTGGAGCAATACCTGCGTACACTAATTTCCATGCGAGGCAATATTACTTAGGAGGGAGATGTAATTAGTCAGAAAATCGAACCAGACATCGGGGGAATGGGCTGATGGAAACTGCAAATCTGCCTAATTGTGCTCTGGTGTCGTTGATTGAAATGATTAGATTGTTTTGCTACAATCTAGTGATGGATTTTGAAAGATGGAATTATGATTTAGATTTAACCTGTTAAAAACTCATTTCCACCTTACCCGAGTTCCCGCTTATACGAGACGAATTTCCGTTCCTCCCTTTTCACTTATTAACAATCATAGGAAATATAAGAAAGTGATTTTTGTAAATACATAGTAAATTAACTTTTTCTAAAATCAAAATTTTGTATGGTAACTTTGTGCTTAAAATTAATTGCCTTAAAACTTTTAAATAAGTACGAAAATGTTCATGTACATTTGTTTCAAAGTATTGAAAGCTTTTGTGTGTTGAAGACTCAGCTAAATGTCTGCATCAAGATGTAAACTTTCCTTTCCACTATGGTGAAATGGTATTTTACTAAATGTGTTAATGAATATGTGTTATATCTTGGGGTGTGCGATTTCAGGGTTGGGCATACGTTTTTGAAATTCTTTGGAATACCGAGTGCGGCGTGTAGAAAAACCATTTCTGAAATATCTCTCAGTTTAAAGGATTATTAATTTATCGATGATGTCAGCCGCTAAAAATCTTAACATTAGTTTATTTGGGACGTTATTGGCCCCTGCTAGTGAAATGCAGATCGGGAGTTACCACTTTGAGTAGGGTTCCTTGTTAATGTCCGATTTTTTATAATATAATCAGTACGTGACGCAAACATAGAAATCTCTTAGATTGCGGTGAACCTCACCGCCAGGTAACAGATTAATCATGTTACGTCGAATGAAAATGGTAGACGGGACGATCTCAGAGGTCTTTGGGTTTCACAAGTTGAATGAGAATGATAGACGGACCCGAGAGGCGAACGGGATGGCGCAGTCGGTAAGCGCATGAGCGCGTAGAGCTCAAGGTCCCGGGTTCGAATCCCGGTCCCGTCTACCATTTTCATTCGACGTAACATGATTAGTACGTGACGCATTAATTCCAGTTGTGTTAAGTTGTTTGTTCGCTTTAAAAGACCTAATCACGGATACATTGAATCAGGAATGAAATAAACATATTATTCACAACTAGCTGACCTGACAGACGTCCTGTCCAAACTTCAAAGAATCAACCAAATATGTCGTTTCTATCGTCAGGTATGATCGAGAGTGCATACAAAAATTAGATTTTGGCTTTTTGTCCGAATTTTCCGACTTTCCTATGTAATTGTCCCGAAGTTTTTCCTGAAAACTTATCCAGGACCATCACGATCAAAACAAAACAAAAATTACGCATGCCGATCGTTCGAATCGTGAGTTACGGTCTTGAGTTCATACAAAAAAAACAGAAAAAAGCACTTTAAATTTTTCCCCAATTTTCCAATTTTCCGGAAAATGTTTCCGTTTTTTCTTTCTCTAAAAACCTTATTCTGACTATTAAGAACAAATTAGCCAAATTGGTCCAGCCGTTCTCAAGTGACACTCTTACCAACGAACAGCATTTAATTTTTATTTGTATAAAGGGCGATCTTTTGTTACTCAAGTCCTCTGTGAAAAACTGAGAGACGGAAGAACCAGTTCGTGGAGAGCAACAGTTCAAGAGATATTAGCGTTAAGTAATTATATCCGCGTTCACTGAAGTCAAGTTGCCAACTATTCACGAAACTTAAAAATATTCTCCAAAGTAGGTCTTATTAATTAGTAATTTATTCTACCCATTTTTAATTGGGTGAAGACAATTATTTTGAAATTTTAAAACTTGTTAATAAACTTAGATTGTCGTTTGACTCCTCCTTTGACTAGGGTCGCATTGTCTTGTGTCACGTGATGCGACCGCCATTTCCGTTTAAACAGTATTTTCCGTAGTTTTTGGTGAATTATTCTCATAAATGCCCCGTAAGGTATAAAAATCTTAACGTCATTGCATCGTTCCTATTTCCATTTGCTATGTTTTAGTAGGTTTTTCTCGCTATCTTAAGCCGGTACTTTTACCAGAATATCAAAGAACATAGGCTGGCGAAAGTTTCTCCATATAAGCCCGTAGTAATTTAAAGTAATAAATTCAAAATTTTGCGCCCTAAAGCTCTGCAGATTCATCGCCAACTGGATAGAGAATGTTTCGAACTACCATTTGAAACATTTTTTGGGAGGTACTTGAACCCAGACGCTCTGAGGGATGTATCTTAATATAAATGCCAACAAACAGGAGGAGACGCGTGTGCGGAAGGGCCAAAATGGGTGTGAGATAATTCAAAGAATGGTTTTCAGCTCAAAAAGTACAAGGAAAACAAGAGGAAATTATGAATTAAAAAAATGTTCGAGAAACCAATTTAATTTCATGAAGCGACCCCTTTTACTTTCTCGTATACGTAGTATGTAGAAAGTATTGTCAATTGTAAAAAAATTCGAAAGCGGCGAGATTTCGACGGAAATATCCGTTTTGGCGATCTCTGAAAAAGTGGTTTTTGGCATAACGTCCGTCCGTGCACGGCGATTCTGAGTGAATGAATGAATCAATTTAATTCCCATTTCGTATTTTCTGTAGAATTTACTTGTCGATGCACGTGCTCTATATTTCCTTGAAAACAAAGGGCACTTCAAGGTCAAATTACTCTTTTCAATGTTTCTCAAAAAACGGCTCCAACGATTATACTCAAGTTTTCTGTACGTGAAGTACAACTAGTATGCAATACATCCGCATTAGCGGTATTTTGCTTAAAGTTTAGTATAGACGCAGGAAAATATTTGGTCTGCTACACTTACACATTAATTTACTGCTTCAAGAAGCTTATATAATATTTAGCAGTATAAATGGACCAAGCAGTCGTAGAATACACTTTTCGTAGACTTCAATGAAGGATTTGATAATGATAAAATACATAGGAGGACAGCAAACGCATTGCAGTTGCAAAAATACATCAATTTCTGTCTACAATGAAATTACATTTCCATAACACGTATACGATATTTATAAGACTGAGATGTCGCTATGTGATTTGAAATAATATTCAGAAAATTTATTTAACTTTCCTATTTCAAATAAAATACTGTAATAAGTTCACATAGCGACTTTGAGCGTGAATAGAGCACTGGAAGACGACTAAATATAGCGGACCACGCCAGATTCGTATATGAGAAAGTATTAAATCCACGGTTAAAAACTACCTCCTACACCAGTGCTTCTACACTGTAAAAGAATTTATTGATTTTAATAAAAGTTAAATTCGTCTTGTACTTTATCACGCCATAGCTCTAGTACGATTAAAATAACTTATAACAATTTCAAAAACTATTTTCTTGCTTGATTGTGTTGCCGTATGGCTCATATTAATTTAGTTTTATGTGTACTCAACTTTGGCACTGTTGTGTACATTAATTCTGTAGCCCCATCCTGGTCCGGGTTTTGCTCCGTTTTTCCTTCGGGTAGAGGCGGATTTCTTATACAGGTTCTCTAGGCTTTGTCTAGGGGCGTGTTTATTGTAACAATAAATCGTGAATTTAGTGTTTTTTCAACTCTTATGATTTTTAAACACTATACTCAGAATAATCTATAGTTCGATAATAACTTGTACATGTAAATTTACAAACATATTTGCGTTAAATTACAAACGTATTGACATTATATATGTATTATAACTCGCAGCTAACTTTTTATCTTATCTAGGAACTTTTGCTGAAATTTTTGAGTCCGCCTCTGCCCTAGGGCCCTTGAGCGGAATTGATGGGATGGTCCCTTGCTTGCTTCCGGATAGTAAATTAGTTTATTGTCCTCCACGTGGTCATACGCAGTCTGTACTGTTTNTCCACGTGGTCATACGCAGTTTGCACTGTTTTTTTGACAATAAATTTATTATTATGTGCAATGGTTCTGCACCACTGGTTTAATAATGTTTTCATGATCAATATTTTAGTTAATCTATAAACGAATTACCAACAGAGAACGAAGGAACGCGCGTACAAATATTAGGAGCAATACAAAAAGGACAAATTTCTTTTAATTTCGATGGGGAATTGATCCCCCTTATCCCCCCTAGATACAATCCTTAGCACTCCCAGCTTGCTGATTTCCCTGTTTCTCAATTTTGGCACCGACAGCGGTGGTGTAGTGGTAGCGTCTTCGCTTCCACGATTCCGCTGAGCGGTAGAGCGTGGGTTCAAATCCTGCTCGGCCGAAGTAGGTGAGGTGACAAATGTCTGTTCGGTACCGTGAGTTCCTTGGCAACCCAACATCTCTCCTTCCCAATTCCCTTAGGTGGAAGAGCAGGTTTCATGGCCGGAACCTCGCAAACAGGCATGAAATAAATAAATAAATGCCTCTTTGCTGCACAAGTTTGTAGAATAAAATGTACTCCGGTGGTGTGTCATGGGAGTCTATCTGTATTCCGGATCCCATTAACACGCTGCGATCATCTCGGACCCGTGGTTACAACATTTCCAACGAATGCTGATTCATTGAGAGATTTTTTCGAGAAATGTCTCTTTAATAATTTCTTTAAATCTTCCTTCTAGGAACAATTTTAGTTCATTGGCATATGATACCTCGTATACCGTATGAAGCGAATTTTGTACAGAGATAGTCAGTGGTATTGTTTAAATATTGGTGTGTATATATGAGGCCAACCATTGGTGTACATAAGAATTTCAATAATATATATATCTAATTTATCATCAAATCACGAATTACCAATATTTTTGATTTCTGTTAGTGAATGTTAAGTGAACGTTGTTATGTTAGTCTGAAATCTTATTGATACTGATTCTCACACTTTCACTTCAAACTATTTCCCGGTCATCTTCATTTTCCCTCGATGCGGGAAGCCTCTGTCTCAATTGTATCCATTTCAAATTCTTTTCGCGCCCCTCCAAAATTCATGTTAGCGTTGTCTTCCGCAAATACCGCACTTTGAGCTCTGAATGTCTTTTGTAGGAGTAGTTGCCTCGGGACGTAATTGTGTTAATCCAGATACAGATTGATCCCGAATTATGGTTTAAACTTAAGGGTTGGTACAGGACACAACCAATAATTTAATGAATAAATAAATAAATTTATTGTCAAAAAACAGTACAGACTGCGTATGACCACGTGGAGGACAATAAACTAATTTACTATCCGGAAGCAAGCAAGGGACCATCCCATCAATTCCGCTCAAGGGCCCTAGGGCAGAGGCGGACTCAAAAATTTCAGCAAAAGTTCCTAGATAAGATAAAAAGTTAGCTGCGAGTTATAATACATATATAATGTCAATACGTTTGTAATTTAACGCAAATATGTTTGTAAATTTACATGTACAAGTTATTATCGAACTATAGATTATTCTGAGTATAGTGTTTAAAAATCATAAGAGTTGAAAAAACACTAAATTCACGATTTATTGTTACAATAAACACGCCCCTAGACAAAGCCTAGAGAACCTGTATAATAAATCCGCCTCTACCCGAAGGAAAAACGGAGAAAAACCCGGGCCAGGATGGGGCTACAGAATTTATGTACACAACCGTGCCAAAGTTGAGTACACATAAAACTAAATTAATATGAGCCATACGGCAACACAATTATGCAAGAAAATAGTTTTTGAAATTATTATAAGTTATTTAAAAAGTGCTACAGCAATGGCGTGATAAAGTACAAGACGGATTTAACTTT
>NNCF01126429.1:191913-234161 GCA_002313205.1 Laupala kohalensis
GCGTTAACTAAGATTCGGAATGCGTAACACAATTTGCTTTATTGGGAATTAAGATTGTCAACGTCACAATTCCATTTGAGGTTGTCTTGAATATGGAGACCCAAAAACTTTGTATTCGTAACAGTTTTTAATTGTGACATAGACACGATTTTGTCAGTGTTTACAATGAGACGATTTGCATGGAACCAAGTCGAAAGGTTAGACAAAACTTTTTGAGCATTGGCGTGTTTACATAGTAAATTAGTGTCATCAGCAAAAAGAACCATTTTGCAATCTGATGTGGATGATGACATGTCGTTCACATACAATAAAAAGAGTATAGGGCCGAGAATTGATCCTTGGGGTACTCCGCAAGTAAGTGGCTTTGTTTCTGAAAGACAACGCTCAAGTATTTTATTTTTAGTATAGGATATTTCTACTTGTTGATATCTATCTTTTAAATAAGAAGTTAGCCATTGATGTGGAAGTCCACGAATGCCTAAAGAATGCAATTTGGTAAGGAGAATTCCGTGATCGATGACATCGAATGCTTTGGATAAGTCAAGAAAAACACCCTGAGGATTTTCTCCACTGTCTAGAGATGTGGTAACATCGTTTAAGAAGGAAAATATGGCGCTTGTAGTGGAAAAGGATTTCCTAAAACCGTGTTGATCGTCAGAGAGAATGTTATATTTTGATAAAAAAACTAGAAGACGCTTATAGAACAATTTTTCTAGGATTTTTGAGAAAGTGGGTAGTAGAGTTATTGGTCGGTAATTTCCAATATTAAGTTTGTCACAATTGACGCGGCGAGGTGCAAACACAAGAAATAAGATATGAAAGGACAGTGTTATTGACAACGTCGTTGGCAAGTGGAATGTTTACGGTAACTGTTGGAAATTGCGTCCATCAACAGTGCTACATGCTTGACAGCGTCGGTGGAGCGATTGGCTTTGTACACATTCAAAGATGCCAGGTATTTCGCGCACACGTGCACCTGACCTGACCTAACCTAACCAGCTACTAAGAGGATATTCGAGCGACGAGATCCTCGCCAGAGTCGAGTGGAATCGCATAAACAAGACGCCTCACCGCGTCACTTGCGTCCATACATCCCATACAATAAATGACCGTTACAGTGTCCTGTACCAAATTTGTTCCATGAATCTGGTATCGTTCTGTATATGAGAGTTGGATTATGCCTATTGGTTCAATCATGCGTGTAATGTTTCGTACTTATTAAGATTTAATTTTATTAACACATATGTCGTACTCAGTTGTTTGCTCTTTTTTTATTTTAGGGATTATTCCGTTCTAGTGGCCATGTTCTTCTTAGTGAGTGTGTGTAACAACTACGCGTTCAATTTCAACATTCCGATGACGCTCCATATGATATTTCGAGCCGTACGTATTTTCATACTTTTCTTTCTTTTTTTTAAGATATAGTCATGATGAAATAACGTGTGTTTCTTAATTTGTTCTAGGGTTCGTTGATTGCAAACATGGTTATGGGAGTTTGGATTCTAAAAAAGAAATACACATTCTCGAAGTATTTGTCAGTTTTCATGATAACTGCGGGAATTGCTTTGTGTACCATTGTATCGGGGAAGGAAGTTGTAAGTATAGCCTTGGAATTATTATTTACTATTGTTTAGTTTACCACTTTTTGCCTTTTTATTTCAGTAATTATTTTTTCGTCTCTGCATTCTTGAGGAATAGTTCATTCCGAACTAAACCAGTATATTTCTCAAGAAGTTTAATTTACTGCGAAAAGTAATTATAGAGAGTTTTTGCGATTCACCATTTCCGTAGATATTCTGCTCACAATCAGTAATACTTCGAAATAATTCCATATTTGATATATTGGGCCTGTTCGCGATGAATTCTTTCTGAAACTGATTTGAGTTCACGTTTTTGATTGCTGGTGCCCTTGGCTATCGCACTTCTCTGTATGTTCAAGCTTCGATTGGTTTCTCATTCTAAATATTTCTCCTTCGGAATAATTATCGTCTAATTTTTTTTTGTCGATTCTGGGCGAGACATGCGGAATAAGTTGACTGCCTCCTTTTATCAACACCCTCGTAGAGACCATAATGCTATGTGGCCAGGAATAACTTTTAAGTTGGATCGATGCGCAGCTATTATAGGGAGGACGTTTTTCCATGTTGTTTATATTTTGGAATGACAAAGCTGTATTCTCATGCCGATATGCATATTGTGTATTGAATATTGATATTTTCATTTGTGTTTTGTAAACTTTCAGTATCAGTGTTTTATATAGAGGATTGAAATTTGCAGTATCTATGTCATATTGAATACTGTTCGTCTTGGACATTGTGTATTTGATATGATTATTTTGTTTTGCTTATTGATATGTTTAATATTAGGATTGGAGTTGCTCAAGTTTTTAAGAACAGACATGTTTCAAATAGATATTAACAAGTTTTTGACTGGCGTCTAGTCTGTTTGATAATGGTAAACTGTTCGCGTAATGGTTTTGCTCGTAAAAGGTGTTCACCAAGGGGGTCATAACGCAATGAATATTGCTTGTCAGTGGAACGTGATACTCCGATTTAGTTATCTACTTTCGTCGTGAGTTGTGTGACCTCGTGTGCTTTCTTCCTGAACCTAATGAATGTTAAATTTACTTGTTAAATGAAAGCAGTTGCATTGAACATCTTCGTATTATGAATCAAGCTACGTTCAGACATTAAGTTGTATCAACACTTCTGTCTTTGACGCTCATTAGAAACCTGAAGTGTAATTCTATTTCTAATCTAAAAATTCGGTGAGCAAGAACGAAAATGAAGCGATCATCGGAGAGGATAACTCAACCGAAATGAATATTAGATATCTGGGACAATTGAATCTTTGAAAACGGAAAAAAGAGAAGTGTGCGTTTTTAAAATCTCTGATCATACTTCTGTACGTTGTTATATTGAAATGGAAATATGCCTATTCATTTTACAATTGTTGCAAAAATCTCGCTTATCGAAGCGTCGATTATTTTGCTGGTAGTGTATACATCGAAATTAGTTTGAAGTAAAATATAATTAATTGTAAATGCGAATTTTATATCTTCACTTTTTCTCTATAAAGTAGTTTACTGGAGACCGAAAAGAGGTTTGCAAATGTGAGTAATCGTCAAGTACTGATCCTAGCTTAAAAGGTGTGTGAAAAATAGAAAACTGGCCTGTTATCTTTTCAAGACTTCCGAAAAGACTCGCATATAACCCCCGTGTGTCTAGAATTGAACCATAAGATAAATTGACGAGTTTAGGTCTTAAAATAAAATTAATTTGTATTCGCCGAAGTTTCGAAAAATTAATTTTCTTCCTCAAGTGTTAGACACGTATTAAATTCTATTCAACCACGTACTTCGTCCCATTCGTACTCTCATTGCATCCATCCGTACCTCCAATCACTGTACACACTCAACCGTCACACTGGAGACTGATTGGTAGTCGAAACGTCGGCAAATACAAATTAATTTTATTTTAAGACCTAAACTCGTCAATTTATCTTCTGGTATACTATTGGGGTCAATAACTACATATCGCTAGAATTGAAACTCGTCAACCTTCCGTTTTAATTTATTAATTTGCATGCAATTTGAAGGAATTATCCGATCAAAAAGTTTTAATTATATTTAGATTCCTCGAAAAATTTCCTATGGGATAAATGTCTGGGAATCTTTTTAAAATGAAATGTGCGCCTAAGAGGCGATGAAAGAAGTCTTCGGAAATTTCTAGGAAAAAAAGGGAAGGGTTGTGAGAAATCGCAAATTCCATCATGAGGGCCGAAAATGAAAGTATATTTTTAGACATAGAATCCGATAAAATTGTTTTGGAAAAAAATTTATTCTGGTCCGTACGACCTTTACCCACTTGACGTGGAATTTCTCATTAAGAATTAAATAAGTAGTAATTTTCCGTTCCGATCGTGGAAAGAAACTGACACTCACCGTAGCCCATGGTGGCTCAACCCCTCTGGTAGCTCAGGGCTAGCATGCTTGCTACCAAACAATCCGGGTTCAATTCCCGGCGGGGCCAGAAAAAAATGATGGTTTTGCACTTTTATGTCCCAATTCATATTGCAGTGGCTACTGAAAAGCGAACCTTCCTTCTTCTATCCACCTCCTACTACTCTCAGTATCAATAACTCTTACTATTACCAGCTACTCCTACCAATACCTCATACATGGAGTTGTTGGTAAACCCAGCTAACCGGCCCACCTACTGACAAAAGCCCTACACTAACATCCTACCTCCTATCGCCCCATGTAGATAAGCTTCTATGGCACGCTACGTTTCCCATTTACAAATACTGCAATGTCGGCTCATACGAATGCGGCCCTGCCCTCTGGTATTTCAGGTTCAATATTTGTTGCAGCGAGGAAGCATTTTCCTATTCCGTCACAGAGACGTGCGATCGCTTCGGACTTCCATGTTTCTCGCGTTGTAATTGTATGAATTCTCCCGAGTCGCTCCTGGGCCCTGCGACTAATGCGACCGCTTTGGACAGGAAATTAAAGGGCGCTGGTGGTTCACTTAATGAGGGACGCCTTTTTTTACCAACATTTTTTTTCTCTCCGTGTTTAATGTGTAAGAGATACGAGTAATTACTTTTCTTTTTAAGGGAAATAAAGATATCCACAATACTTGATCAGTTGTCATAGTCTTTGTCATCTTTCTATTAGATTAGGAAAAATTGCAATGACTGTAGATAAATAACTGTATTTCATCAAAGCAGGCCTCAATTCCAAGAAGTACTTGATATGAATATGATAAAGGAACTTCGAATGACTTGAAGCAATGCAAACGTGAATAGATAAACGAAAATATTGTTTTGATTCTGTGGGAAATAATAATAATAATTTAATTAAAACATGTTCCTTCCCTTTCATAGTGATAAAATTTGTTGTGTTGAATCCAAGAAATTGTGTATAAATAGTATTTCTTAATTGATGTAATAAATTCTCAAAACTTATTAGTTCTATGAAGTAAAAATTTAATGCTGGGAAGAGTGGAACATTCCTCAATTTATGAAATTATTTAATATTTTATTGTTCAGTTAAATTACTTGTAATTACTTGTTAGTTGCTTGTTGAATTACTGCTCTGTGTTAGAACTGCTGTCGAATGTGTTTTGGTTTTGTTGTCAGAAATCAACGCAGCCTGAAGGCAAACAGGATGTAAACAACATTACAGAGTTCCAAATATTTTTCTGGTGGGTAGTAGGTGAGTACGTAAAGCAATTTAGAATTTAAAGTGTTATTGCTGCATTCCAATGCCTCTGATTCATCGGCCAAATTAAACATATACATACTATAAGTTTGCACGATTTTGTTACACCAAAATTATGTTCACAGTTTGTTTTTCTGATATTGCAGGCATAATATTATTAACCCTTGCTCTGTTTGTCTCTGCTCGTATGGGAATATATCAAGAAACATTGTATGAGAGGTATGGAAAGCATCCAAAGGAAGCATTATTTTACACGGTGAGTTCATATTGTTGCAATTGTAGATGTGTAAGAAGACAACTTGATTTCTGTTCTCCTGTGGCAACAGTTCATTGTCGTTGTACCTGGTCCTTAATTTCATTATTTTCTCGATATTTGTATACTTCAATATTATGAATAAGTTTTTATAAATTAACTATAAACATCTCATTATTCTTAGTGTGATAATTAATTTTCATTTCCCATCCCAGAGTCATTTCCTGCATTTAGGAATGCACTAAGCCGCATAATTTTTTTCCCAGTAAATGTGAGTTCTGGATATGAAATATCTGTCCATTTTGTGTATTCTCTTCTTAAGTTCTGTAGTGTAGTGTAAAATATGCCACTGTTTACACTCTTTGAACATCGATTGGTTTGGGATCAGAGAGGGTGTTGATGCTTGTGTCATGGTGGAATTAACTCCACTGAATAAAATTGTTATCAAAATGTTGGGAATAGTTTTGTTTTTAAAATTAATTTTTTGAAGTGTATGTATTAAATTTGTTCTAGCATTTGCTTCCTTTGCCCGGATTTTTAATGATATTCAACGATGTTACTAGTCATTTCTACTCATTTGCTGAAAGCGAAATGTTGGAACATCCATATATTGGCTTAGAATTGCCGAAGATGTATTGGTATTTAATATATAATGTTTTAACTCAGTATCCTTTTCAACAAAGAATTTTGTTTTACATGGTACTTAAAGCTAGAATTATTGCACACTGACTGACTGACTGACTGACTCAGATTTACCTCTGAATATTTTTGATTCAAATGATTTATGCAATTTGTGTCATTATTAATACCTCTAATTGATATGAGTTCAACAATCATGTGGTCTCAACTTTTATCTCTATTGTCTGTTTTTTCTTTAACTTTGCCTCAGATACCTGTGCATCAGCTCTGTTTATGTGCTTACCACAGAATGCTCTTCTCTTACTGTGACTCTGGTGGTAACTCTAAGAAAATTTATTAGTCTCCTATTTTCTATTTTATATTTTAAAAACAAATTTACAATTACTCATTGGATTGGAACACTTCTCGTCTTCACTGGCACAATCATATTTACTGAAATAGTGCCAAAAATACAAAATTCGTTCCCGAGTAGGAAGAAGAAAGTTCAGTAATTTCTATTCTATGAGTGTCATTAGTATATGTTTTCTAAAGGAGGGCATTAGTTGTAGTGAATAGTTGCTAAAATAAGGGTCAGTAGATTTGTTATGCATTTATGATGTGTTATAGTTCGTTCTGATTTATGCTGGAGAATGTTCTCCTTCACACAGATGAATCTGGAATATCTTTGATGTGTTTGTTGTACACTTTTCCTCTGACTTCTCACTAGTCTCCAATGTTCCCGTCAACTCCTTTGTCATGAATGAAGTAATTCATTCATTGCTAGATTATGATGTAAAATTTTAATGCATTATTCTTACTTGATGTCTGTAGTTTCTAGCTTGATACAGTTGAAGGTATTTCATGTGTTAATGCCATACAAAGAGTTGAAGTGACTCTTGAATTTGTTTTTGAAAACAAGGCTGTAGCTCCAGGGTAAAAGCATATTATGAAATGTGTGTCATTATCAATAATATTGGTTTCTGTATGAATAACTTAATATAATTTTTTGCATTCTTGTTTACAAAGTCCTGGGCTTTTTTTAACTTTTAAAGAACCTGAAGAAAATTGAAGGAATTGTTGAACTAGAGAAGTATAATGCATTTCAGTGCATTACAGGTGTGATATTAGTTTGTAGATAATAAGTATTCAGTTTTCCTACAAATAATGCAGCTGATACAGTTAATTCTTAGAGAGATTGTAGTATTGAATTTACACAACTCACAAGACAGGAAACAAAATACAACAACTAAGATTACAATGAAAGAATTATAATTTTGTGCATTTGCTCACTCTTAATTTGATTGAAATTTGTTTAAATACTTTTTTATCCCTTGTATTTTATTATTCAAACAACGGTTCTAATTTTAATGTGTGTACAAAGATAATGCAAATATGTAGCTAGATCATGATAAATATAAGCATATTTTTGTTATTAATGAAAATAATGTTTCAGTATTGAATCTGTATTATGTGATTGAGTGAGAGAGTGTGTGAAAATTTCCAAAGAATTAGAAAAACTATATTTGTTAAGAAATGATCTCTAGTAGTGTTTCATGAAATTGTTACTTAATTTTAGAAGAACGAACATTGAAATAAACAGGAATAAATGAGGTATGAATCATTGAATTTGACTGCTGAATAGTTTTTTATCTACGTTCCTTTCTGATTTTGGCACTGTCCTTTTTGTTCTGTGGTTCTTATTGGATTTGTTCATCTATCTCGGTGTTTAAAAATTGTGAATATTTTTACTAATTTTTATTAGTTTTGAGCAGGAAGGGAAAATACATGTCTTTTTCTGAATTAAGTTTTAATGCTTACTGAATGGAAACGTGGTGCCGTTTGAATTTTAGGTTGGGTGTACCTTTGATTTCTCATTGCTCTAGCTAGAATGTCTAATGCAATAATCCAATTTTCTTTGTATTTTCTCTAAAAATTTTCATTTGTAAAACAACATTTGAATAAATATCACTGGCGTGCTTAAAGATGACAAAACCATTCAATTGCACCTATTCAACATTAGCGTAATTTGCCCTAAACCCCAGGAACTGGGGTTATTAGAGGACTCCAATGATGAAAATAATGAAAAAACAATTTAGGGAAAATACTGTGAATTTTAGGAAAAATTAAACGTGATTTCAGCGTGGCTCAGAGGGTAGAGCTCTGAGTTGCTTGCTGGATGACTGAGGTTTGATCTCCGGTGGGATGGGGATTTTTCATCACACCTCAACATCCAGACCTACTCAGCCTGCTATAAAATGAGTGCTAGGTTTATCCTGAGGTCAAACCGGCCGAAGCGAGATGCATTAGGAGACCACCTCCTCCGGTTAAGAAATTACGCAGCTCTGCCGTCCGCGAACCTCTTGGGCACCTTTGGAGCGTGTTGTCGGATTGACTTTGACTTTTCAACGTTTTTTTTTTTTTTTTGGTGGGGCTTTAGGGCTCGTCAACATCGAAGGTCATTAGAGCCCATACTTTTCAACGTGATTGCGAAAATTGACTTATTAAAAGTATCACATTTAATTTATATTTGCCGGTTTGACAAGCACCTCCGGTTTAACAACATATTACAAGAAAATTATATGGGACCGCACTCCTGCAACTTAGCAAGGAAACGGGAGAAATTTTCTGGGGGTCCCACAAATTGTCAGACTGAATCCGGACGTTGAGTTCAATGACCCTTCGCTCACTGACCGCGAAGTATTGTAAGAGTCTAGTGGTGGCGTCTTCGTTTCCACGATCTCGCTGAGCGGTGGAGAGGTTTTCAACTGGGGTTTCCCTCACCGATACCAAAGAAATGTCGGTTCGGTACCACAAGCTCCCAGGCATCCCAACGTCTCTCTCTCCTCCCCAATTCCCTCTGTCAAAACATGGTTATGTGGAAGAGCAGGTCTCATGGTTGAACCTCGCCAAAAGACGAGAAATAAATGAATAAGGCAGTCATCAGTGTGCGCAGTCTATCGTTTCTGTAAGTATTACTCACTCAACTATGCGTATATAAGTAAAAAGGACAAAGTTCTCTACAATGTGCGATAACGATTATTTTCGTAGAGGAGGCAACCTAAACATACAGAAACATTTATAAATAAAAAAATAAATGGCAATTCCGTACATACAACTATTTTAAGTTGCTGATGCGACTGAAATACAATCATGTTTTGAAATACGTCTTGGACCCAAGTCAGGGGCGAATACAGACTAATATTTTAGGGGGGGGGTCATAACAAAATAATAGTCTTGGGCATAGCACGTTCCAGAAAACATCCCAAACTCTTTAAACAAATCGAAAATTCTAAAGCAAATTGTACGTTTAGGTCATCTAAGTGTTAATTTGTGTGCGGTTCGGTAATTTTTGTGATACAGGGGAAACTGATAGATGCAAAACCTCTCTAGAATAGAATAATCTCTCTGAGCGTATTTAAAACTATTTAAAAACAACACGATTTAACTGCCGTTTGAATGGAAACAAGCTGCAATCTGTGGACCATTTGACCGTCCAGTTACCAATACGTAATCAAAACGCTTGAGCATGATAGTCTTTACGAGAATTAAAAATAGCCCTAGACAGTAGACATCAGGGCACCGTTGCTGGGTCATAGGCGAAGGAGACCACGTGTGGACGGGTATCTTTCCACGCGTGTGGAAAGGGAAAGGTCGAGCAAAGCGATCATGTTCGTAGGAAGAAGGTAGTGGCGATCATATTCCACCAACTGGTCTGCCTCAAGTCACTGAGTGCGGAGTGTTCGTACTTTTCGTGAAGGTAATGTGTGTAGTAAAACTTACTAAAAATACAATTAACCATGAAACGGGAATTATACGATTATTTTAGAGTTAAAATTCAATATGATACCCTGCCGAGTCCATCCGTCCCTATTTTAGACAATCAATTACATTTACTATTTAATATTATCACTTCACCTTCATTAGATTTAAAAAAATGTAAGTAAGACATTCTCTACAACTTTATTTATTCTGTCAACGTTTCGAGATTAGGTTTATCTCTTCATTAGGGCCAGACTGAGGTGCAGATACAATTAAAATCATGTTATTAAAACCTCAACTAGATGATTCTTTTAGAGAACTAGTACAATTAATATCGCTGGCGTGGTCAAGGGAGTGAAAAAAACAAACAATTAAAATAGTAAGCTGGAAGTCTGGTTGTCAAATAATTACGTACAATTGGTGAGTTCTAATATAATTTAATCAACCTCCAGGTGTGTTGCTCACTTGTACTTGAGTCTCTTGTCTAGAAAATAATAGTGATTATTGTACAGTAATTCTCTAGTTTTATTTAAAAAATCTTTTACAAAATTACCACACAAAGAGATCAACTAATTGATCTTCTAATTTAAAGTACTGATGGTAATGAAAGATATTTTTTCGATTCTGATCTCGATTCCAATTCGTTTCCGATTCCTGAAAACTCAATGATTTCAGAATAATGGTCGATAGCAAATTGTCGAATGTGGCGAGTGAATAAACTTATGGTCTCCGCTTCATTACGAATTGGCAGAAAGCCTGAGGAGCAAACAATTCATTTCTAGCGTTGCGATAGAACAACAAGCAATGCGTAAGTCCTCTAAAATGTGTTTGGCTCCTTTGTTGCGATTGATAGTCACAATACATCACAAAATCTACAATATGATAAGAAAGATGTTATTTACTGGAAAATCGATCGTATAATTTTTCCAATAAGTCTTCTTTCTAGAGAGAGCGTTTTTTTATCAACGAAGTTCTTTTCACTCCTCGGTATATTTAAATTGTTTTTCTGTCCTTCATCGTCTGGCCTTTTCGATCGCGTGTTATGATAAGACTTCTCATCTTTAGGTTTTTAACCCTTGTTTTCATTTATATCCTAATTGAAGCCATGTTCACATTCCTGAAGCCCCCTCCCTCATAAACAAATCCTGGATCTCCTGAACAAAATTTCTTGTGAGAGATAGAGCTAAAGCTGCGGTTTTTGTAAAAATTAGTACAAGTGCTGTATACGACTGGGACTGTGAAAACACGGCTAATATTTTCTCTTTGTACACTATGTCGGGTTGTGATGGCACTCGTTCGTGTAGTTTTTATACTTCCATCCTCATTGTTACGTTCGCGTTCTATCCAGTGGTTATTTATTCTTCCGCCGCAGGTTGGTGTTACAATGTTCTACCAATGTTAATAGACAGTACTGATCGAATAGTGAGGGTGTGGTCTCAAATGAATATAATTTATATGGAAGATTGTTCTTTATCTCATCGTGACAGAAGTCTGCTTATAGAACCCTCTTTTGATAACAAATGCTTCAGCATCGCAAAGCGTCGCCGAACTGCGATTCGCTAAAACACAACCTCCATTCATAACTCGTGGACCTCCGAAGACGACTCGCCTCCCACGAGCGTATCATTTGTCTTTCACATGAACACCCACTCTCACAACCATAATGGCACCACCATCGCTGCCAGTACAACTTTGTCAAACTGGCTGTGGCACGTTGTGCGTTGCTCAATCGTTTTTACAAATATACCACAGTAATAATTAGTTATTAAAAATCGTTTAAATGCATCAACGTCTTTGGAAATCTTAAACGCTTTTCCGTAACTAGAAACTCATTCTCTTTGGGATTTTATGGGTGGAGGGTTCATGACCCCCTTGACCTCCTCTCCCCCGCCTGCCGCAAGTATTATGCTATCCCCACCCGTCCTAAATACGGAAAAGTACCGAAGTAAGTTTATTTCATTATAATTACTTTTTTTTTGTGTGGGACTTAAGGGCTCGTCAACGTCAAGGTTATTGGAAAACTATTACTGTAATATTGACAACACTGATGTCGGCCGCCTTTAGTGATCCATATCTTTACGCAGTAAAGGTGTGAAGTAATTAAATTTTCTTGGATATTTGTTATTTATATTGGGAAGTAGAAATATACAAATAATTTTCCATTCTCTCTGATTCATTGGAGATCCAGCCTCCTGAAATATACTCCTACAACGACCACTGTCTCCAGAAATTACGTTAAGACGTTTAGGAGGGCTCACTAACAACGTATAAAGACGGGTAGGTATGGGTAATGAAGTAATCTACTGTTAGATACTTTTGTAATTTAAAGTGATGTTGCATTCAGTATAGACAAGGGAGGTCCGTTCCGCGCCTCCAAATGAGTCACTAAAAACTCCGAAACATTTTAAAAACCGTATACTAAGTAACTTGAGTTTTTAAAATTATTTAACTCAAATTTCAATTGCATCGTCTACGGTCAGGTAAAAATTGCGGCGGACCAAGACTAGAACCCGGGACCTCCAGCTCTGGCCACAGGTGTGCTCTCCACTACACCACCCGCCTCGACTCCCGAAGCCCTTGCACAACATCCACCAGACCTGTTCTGGTGAACCTGGGTCACATCCTCGTTCAGGGGATAAGTGACTACAGACGGCTCCCATGCTGGGAAAACGTAAACCCGATTTCCATGTACCTATGCGTCGGATGTCAATTTTAACTCACAACTTCCGAGTACCTACTCGTGGAGGAGTGTTTGCTTCGTCAACGGCCAGGTTCTGCGGGTTCGAGTCCCGGTCCGTCACGATTTTCACCTGGNAATTTCAATTCTTTTTACTACATCAAAGCGGTGGACATATAGTAGAATAGTAGACATGCAAATGTTTGTGTATGGGGTGCGTTCAAAAGTACTTCCGCCCCGGGTCTCGTGAGGTGTATAGGTGCAACATGGCCATTGGTTGCATTAGTTCATTCCCAAGATAAATGAAAACTGTTTCGATGATACTTGAGTTTCGTACATATAGATAACGGTGGGCAGTGGCGGATTGAGGCAATATAAGCAATTACCTAGGGCCACACGTTTTTGGGGGCTCTAAGAGAAAGAAACGGAAAAATTATAAAAATTTTTGGGGAAATTGTTTTCTAAATATGTGTTGCTTTTATAAATATTCTCTAAAAATGATTTTAGATGAATCAGCAAAGATTCCCAGCGAATTTAAAACTAAGTTAAGAGTATTTTTATATAGGTTAGGCTTTTAGATATGTTGTTTAAGCTACTTTGTACCTTGTAATAATAAATAAGAATAATGAATAAAAATATATAATTATTATTGTTTATATTTCATATGAATAATATATAAATATTTAAAATATATGTATATAAAATATGCTCACAAATTACTAATACCTAGGGGCGCCTAACATTTAAATCCGCTGCCTCTGATGGTAGTACAAAATCATATGTCGAATGTTCAGTTCATAAAGTTCATTGTATTTCATCAACTCAAGTTCTTATTATCAGAGTTAATTGTATGAAACAATGAATCATTCAGATTAGCAAGTGAAATCTCACATCACGTAATTAGAAAGTCAGGATCCGAACGTATCTCATGGTATTATACATCGAGGAGAAAGGGTTTGAAAAAATTATCGATAAATAAATAAACTTTATTGTCAAAAAAGCAGTTACAAAGTGCGTACGACCACCCAGGATACAATAAACTAAGTTACTCACCAGAAACATGCAAGGGACCGATCCATCAATACCGATCAAAGGCCCAAGGGCAGTGGCGGATTTAATACTTATATTTTAAAAAATTACATACTGTTATCAATTTATTATTCCAAAAGGAATCTTCGATATAATGTGCAGTCATAATTCGAGATTAATAATAACAAAAGTATTCAATGACATTCAGTGGAAGATCTAAACTGTAATCAAGGAGGGGGGCTAACCAGGGAGAATGTCTGATTAAAAATTATGGTTTTACAACACAAATTTTATAAATATTATCTTTAAATAAAATGCATCAAATTAATAATAAACAAACAAATTATTAATAACAACAATTATTTATTTATGTTATCAATCTGGTATTATTAATGTTATTAATATGGTATTATTAATAAAAATAACAATTATATTGGTAATAATTATAATTAACAACAATTGTTAATCTGTAACACTTTTACAAAGTGTCCCATTTATCAACTGCAAATTTATCTGTTGAGAGTTTAGGTCCAATGGCTATAGCCTCCCCCCACTGCGTCTATGGAAAATCGGCTTCTACCCAAATGTAAACTGAAGAAAAACCCAGGTCAGGAATATTAAAGGCGTCTTACAAATGCCCCGATTTTAAGGTAAAAACACAGACTTATAAGTTATAACATTGAAGGCAATAATTATTTGAGAAAAATGTACCTTTTATTCAGTTCCTCTTTGTTCCTCTTCATCATGATCGTGGTTCCAAGAGCTGAGACACGTTCTTTTAAATGATGAATGGTCAATTTTCTTAGTTGTTATTTGTTTATGGTGTTTACCATCTTAATCGAGAACCGGAAGTGAACGATACCAAACGATACTACTTCAGCGCTACGAGTGACCATTAAGCAAACGTTTACGACGCATAGCTCTATTACAACCGTACAAGGCTTACCGAGCTTCATTTGCTACGGCATCCTGCTCGCGACGTTCGCATGTGGCGCTATCTAAATATTTTTCGTAAGCTGACAATTTGCTCTTGTAGGGCTGTGTATTGTGGATGTTGTTAAGGAAGCTTAGCAATGGAAGAAGAAAACTTTCATGGTAAGTATTCATCTTAGTCTTTTTCAGTTTAACAAAATAGAAAACGAACATAAGACAATGTTCTATATTTATTTTAGATGCAGACAATGAAGGAAGATATGAATCGAGACTTCGAGGTTCGTTTTTTCTATTTCATCATATTCATTAAAAGAGTGTTATAACATTTTTTAATATGTTGTTTACTATAGAGATTGAAGGACTTCCGTCGCCTCCACCGCTGCGGCGAAGGGCAACAATACAAAATATTCCACGTATGTTTTTATTGAGATCCATACAATCATTTTTTCGATACATTTTCACGTAACATTTATTTTGCAGAGGTGGCAGACATTCCCACGGAGAATACGATTCATCGATTTCAAGGTGTGTGTTAATTTCAGTTCTTCTCTTATATGCATGCAATCGCAATTTGTAAAAAAAGGTTACATTTTTTTTAGAAATGCGTGAATTTGAGTGTTCGAGAGTTTATCTCTGACTAATAACAAGGTATGTTATAATGAATTGTTTGTTTTGTAAATAATGTGGATAAATTGCGTGAATGTTATAGAATATTGAAACACTAGTTATATTGTGAATATGTTGAGTCTAAAAGAAGTGTTGTTAATTGTCATAGGGTAATTGTGTATGTATTATTGATTTGAGCATGTAATAGTGTCTGCTTTTGTTTTCTTAAATAGCCCTGATATCAATAAACCTCAAAACGTAGGCGAACCAGAAACAATTGTATTTAATGAAAGATAACATGTAACATCTTTATTAAATGAAGATTTAGAAAAGAGTAAATCTGTAAGTTGATTGAATGATTGTCTATAATTAAGACATATAGTAGGTTGAATGATCTTGTCAAGATTATGAAAAATATTTTATTTGGTCAATAGCGGCAATGTGTCATCGCTCGCGTCCACATATAAGAAATTCATTTCGTCCGTCACTCTATCGTGACACGTTTCACAGACTCATGGACACATTGGATTTGAAAGTGATTCACTTCCCGGTAAAATTTTGTTATTTACAACTGTTTGAAAAAAAATCCTGAGTATTCATTTCATGTGCATCATTTGATATGGTCGGCGACGCAAAACAAGGAAGTAGTACAAGCCATTCATTACGCTCGAACGGTAAAGCAATTTCATGCAAATGTCTTATTATATAATCGTCACTATTGTTGGATTAAGAATATGAGTCGATTGCTTGGTTCTCAACTATCGAGAAAACGACATCATATATTTAACTGTTATTTATGTTTGCGGGTTTTCCGACGTGAAGACAAATTTGTAACCTACATATGTCAACCGGACGCAGGGACGCATGTTATTTTACCAAAAGGAAGAGATGCAACCATGCGATTTACAAACTAGAGTCGACAACAACGCAAGCCGCTCGTTGTCTATTGTGATTTCGAAGCTTTTACAGAACCTATTGACACATGTCAACCACCTGTAGATGCNTGATGGAACCTATTCAGACGCATATCAACATCATCGCCCTTTTGCTGTCGCATTCAATGTTGTCCGTGCTTTCGATACGAAACGCAACTACTATCCTTCTTTTCGTGGAAATGATGTAGCGAATCAATCATTAACTGCGTTAATAAATATTACTTGAGTCTATGAGATGTGTGTTGACCATCCACTACCACTTGACATGCGAAGTGAGGATGACATTCATTTCAAATATGAGACGCAGTGTCATATCAGCAGAAAGACATTATCGAAAACATATCGTGTTCGAGATTACGATCAACTGACTGGAATGTATAGAGGATCTGCGCATAATAAATGTAATGTGAACTATAAAGTTCCTTTTCATATTCCCATATTCATTCATAACTCAGCATCATATGATTCTCATTTTATTCTTCGCACTTTAGGACGAGATCAAAAATTTTTAAAATATAAACTACATATTATACCACACAATATGAACGCTTCATTTGCATTTCCATGCGAGTGGAAAAAGTGGAACTTCGTTTTCTAAACTCGTTTAAATTGACGTGTAGCTCACTTGATGCTTTGGCGCGTACATTTCATCCGACAGAGTCGTTCCATGTTCGAGCACATTTTCCCAATGCACTCCACTTTGCATTAGCATGTAGGAAGGGTGTCTTTCCATATGACAATGTTACACATGGAAACTGTACTCGCAGAAACTGCATTACAACCATAAAATGCGTTTTTTGTCGTCTCTCGGGTGAATGACGACTATGCGCATGCACAACAGGTTTGGAAAGCGTTTGGTATTTGCACACGCGTCGACTATGTTGATTTGTACTTGAAAATAGATGTGCTCCTCCTCACCGACATTTTTGAATCGTTTCGCAACTTGTGTATGCGTGTGTACATGCTTGATCCTACGTATTATCTCACTACACCGTCTCTGTCGTGGGAAGCTATGTTAAAAATGACGAGGGTGAAGTACAAACTGCTCACCGATGATGAAAAGCTCCTGTTCTTCCAAACAGGGATTCGCGGAGGTTTTGTACAAGTCAGTGCGAGACAAGCAAGAGCAAACAATTGCTTTATGAATGACCTGTATAATCCACATGAACCTGAATGTTATCTATAGTATATCGATTGTAATAACCTCTATGGGCAAGCTATGTTGCAAGCTTCACTAATTGGTGATTTTCAATGGGTTACAGACATTGCATGCTTTCGAGTAGCGCAGGTGGTGATGGAGGATGAGCATCGCGGTTATATGTTGGAGGTGGATCTCGATGTTCCTGAACATCGACAGGACATGCTCAGCGACCTACCGCTTTGCCCTGAGACGCAGATACCTCCTCATCCTGAGAGTCGACAGCCGAAACTAATGGCTACACTTCTTCCTAAACGACGTATGTCATTCACATTCGCAATTTACAACAGGCGCTAAACTTGGGTTACCAGTTTGTTCTCATTCATAATATTCTCTCTTTTTGTCAATCGCGTTGCTTCTTCACTACCTCGAACTCAACATGGGGACACTACCGCCTTGTCAAGAGTGAACTGTCATTGGCGCAGACATGGAAAAGCAAGTGTATCAGCATGCAACAGATATGATTGATTATATGTTCGACATCATCTCACATTTGCACAACAACCACAACGTCATCACTGTCATTGCAATTCAGGCATATGTATGTCTCTTGGCATTATTTGAGACAATGAGTTGTGTAGATTCTGCACTAGTTAAACACGTTTCCATCATACGTCAAGCACTCTGGATGCTTGATCATCCTACTGAAAACCTCCCCCCCTTACGATGATGAGCAAGACTGAATGCACGATCAGACGTTTTTCTTTACGCGCAAGCGAACGCGAAAGAAGAACCTTTTTTCTTCTTCTGTTTCAGTGCACAATATGTCAAGTGCAAATCCGAAACCCACTTCTCACCCCCTGCAAACATATCTTCTGCAGGGGGTGTTTAGAAACGTGGGTGTTGGGGACAAGAAGAACCTCCTGCCCGTTATGCAGATCCACCTTAGTCAATTATAGAATAATGTTTTGGCATGTGATGTGTCAAGATGGAATTTCGCAAACATNGTAAAAATTCCGTCTTTGGCACATCACATGCTAAAGCATGTACATAATTAAATATAACAAAATAAATTATGTAAATAAATTATTTTTATATAAAAATTTAAATTTTTTAATAACATTTTTCTTAAATCCAAATCCAGTTAGGGTACTTTCCCCCCACCACTTAGATCTCCTAGTAGTGTGGTGGGGGAAAGACGTCAATGGTGGTGGTAGGGAAAAGATAAAAGATCTTTCCCAATAAGTAGAGTAGTGTGGTGGGGAATAACGTCAATATATTGTAAAATTCGATTAATTCTTGAAAATTAATTAAAATAATTGAAGTTATAAAAAGCAAGAATGTTTCGTAAGTAAGCGTAATCGTACCGCGACCTCCGTTGCGGTGCTGTAATGGAACGGGGTAGGGTCCGACTATTGCGTAAGGCGCAGTGTTTTGTGTTTCCTTGTTCAANTGCGTTCTACGCATTATATTTGTCAAGAAGTGGAAGGGAGGTAGAAAATTGCTAACATATAATAAATAACGTCGTTAGAAATGAAACTGGGAAGAAACGGAAAATCACGCGATATTTTTTGAAAGAGACGAGGTCATTGTTGGCGACATCTGGGTTCTAGCACGCAACTGCAAGGAAGACGCTGATTGTGGGCGAGAAGGGAGGTAGAGATTTTTATGAGTTAAAAGGACGACAAAGGATAGCGACCCGAAGGGCGAAAGTGTGGGTGAGCTGGACCCTTAGCTTTTAAAACTGTCAACGGGTAGTTTACGAACACCAGAAGACCAGCGACGGCTTGGCGAGTGTTGTCGAACCGTGGATAAAGAATGTGTTAAAGAGATGGGTGTGATATTTTAAAATTTCGAAAGTTGCTTAAATTTAGTATTCTGTTATTATTAAAAAGCGTTTGGTTAGGATCACTGAGAGAAGGGTTGAAAAAGATGACGCAGTGGAAGTGTGGAAATTTCCTAAGGAGTCTGACGATAGGCCAGGGACGAACACTCGCCTTTTAAAAAATAACAAGGTCTACAATTCTGCTATGTCCTTTAGGTGAAAAGTCATGTGATTGTGACAAACATTGTAAATGTAATGACATTCGCAGCAATTGGGCATTTACCAATAATTAAGCAATAGTATTAATTAAAGTAAATTATTGAAAACTGTAATGAATTGTACATAATTATTTGAAACTATATTGATAAAAAAGAGTTCTGAAGTAAAAATATTAATGATTTACTTTTAAAAATTAATTTCGTACTATTACATCTGAGAGACAAGTATCTGATAGCAACAAATTAATTGCTATCACACAAGCAATGACGAAAATGACTCATAACCATAAATTTTCCACAAAATTTTCTCCACAACAAAAAACGCAACATCAGTTCCCAGTATGAGGAAAGAAGTGTATCGGTATTCTGAAAAAGAAAACAATTTCTTAATATTATAGACACGTTTAAATTAATTTGACTCCATTCGTCTCTAAATACTATGTTATTTCACTGTAATTTTTCCCGGTGAGTTGTGAACCGAGCCCGGTACGTAGTCACCTAGCGGAGCGTAGTGGCCATTTTGCGAAGATCCGACTTATGTGGACAGTATACGAAGTCGAGTTACGCCACCTGCGTATTCATCATGGTACGGAGATACAAGTATCGCAAGGTCATTTGCACTTGGGTTTTGGGGTCCGCGCTTCATTTCACAGTCATGCGGGCGCTGCTTCCTCGGTCGAGAGGAGGAGAAAAAATTCGCGGAGGAGAGTGGTTAGTTTGCTTCATTTGACTCATCGGAGTCCAAGGAGGAGGAAGGGGGAAAACGCGCAGTTTCTGGGAATGAACGGGGTTTTAATCTGACAGAGTAATTATTAAAGACTTTCATGAATGTTGTATATGACTGTTGAACGTAAAGATCCCATGGCGACCGCCATGGTGGGGTTATAGTCGGGAAATTGGAACGTTGGTATCTTTGCATGTTAGTGTACTCTGTGAGAGTGTGGGTTAGGAGTGACACAGATCTTTGGCGTCGAAGGATATCGAGGATCAGAGCTCCTCCTTAAGGGGTTTGGGAATTCGTATAAAGGTGTTCTTTGTTCGGATGTGTGCGCATCCGAATAGCGCGCCGCCCAATACGTCAGGGCAACACAGCGACATAGCGCGCGCCGAGCCACCGCGAAACAGCGTTCCGCCCCGCCGCTGCGAGGCGAGTCTTCACGCTACCTGCGAGCCCCGCGTCACGCCGGTATTTAACCCATTAACGCCCAGCGATCTATTTATAGTTAACTTTTCATTTTAAGAATTTTGGGATTTTGCGTATCGCTAAACATGTCTACCTTTGTTGCTATACAAAATAGGAGTAATTCAATGAAATGGTACCCGGGACATCACTTTCTTTTTGGACTGCTCATCTATTTGTAGATCGCTGGGCACTCAGCGCTTCGGGTGTACAGAACTTGCCGAGCGTTGCCGCTTGCAGCTGACGTAAGTAGAAAAGAGTAATAGGGTGGTTGTTTTGTATCACTTGATCCGATGGAGTGTTTGTTCTGTGAACATTTTCCATGTAGATATATACAAGACGACGTCTTTTATTTACGTCCCTCTTGCATTGGTAAGGCCAATTTGTTTTATTATTCACGGTGACGGAAAATGACGAAACTCCAGATGATGCGTAAGTCTATTCGACTGAAAATGATGATCCAGGACCTCCACAAGTGCATTTTATTGCTCAGAATGAAAAAGAACCCTATGTTTATGTACTACAGTTACGTTCGATAAGTTACGTACGCGCGGATTTATTGTTTTTAGACTATTAGGAGAAAGAAATAAACTAATGGAGACCATACCTCTCACAAAAATTTGGCGTGGTTTACACAACACTACGTAATACGCAAAAACCTGGCACCCGCAACATTCGAAATAAAGTGAAAAAACTGAAGGTTTTGATTCCGTTACAACTAACGGAGATTATCCTTTATTATGAGGACATGTTGGAGAATATTTTATTAGAGTCAGTTTACTATGCGACTGCATCAAAGAATTGCAGAGATTGTACTTTCGATCCTGATGAACACAGATCATTTCTCGGAATTCTTCACCTTTGTGTCTCATTTCAACGGTTTGAAATTTTCGAACAGAATTTCTCGGACAACGTAATGATCGAGAAATATTATGGTCTCAATAGGCAAAAATAATTCATAGCTGGGAAGCTCAATTCTAATCAAGCTATAGGGTTACAAGCCCTGGCTTCCCTGTGGAACCAGAGGATTCTGCTATAACTTTCATTTCCATTGTGAAAGAATCAGAACATGCATGTAATTGTAATAGCATAAACGATTTACGTATGTTCGTCGAATTATGCGGCGCACGTCCTTGACATCTCTAAGAAATGTGCATTTAGTTATGCGCTGCGATGGAAAGGACCATTGTGGAGGGAAAAGGGAGGATCAAAGACGCTGCCAATTTCAAAACAGTCCGGGATGACCTCTGATATTTTGTCAACAGAGAGATAAATTTTATTACAATACAGTGCATTATTTATAAACAGTTAACTGTAAAATAAATTAGTGTAAAATAAATATTCAATACATCATGAATCTGCCCAGCGATCTATTTATAGATTGGCTTAGATCTATAGCTTAGATCGATTTATTTATAGATCGGCTATTTATAGATCGATAAACGAAATGTAAAAATGACTTTTTGTTTTCATTTTTATCATCCTACAACCTCCTATGACTAACTGTAGATATATTAAGCGAATTAAGGATAAAAAAATAATTTGGGCGTTAATGCGTGAAGAGCGGCGCAGCAGCTTCACAGCAAATAGACCGGCAACAGAGTGTCGGTCGCACAGTGGGAGGCCGCAACGCAAACCCGCGCCCCCTGGGTCTGCCGACGAACACGGATGCACTAGTCTATACTTTACAGCGCGAGTGCCCACCATCTCCGGTGAACTGGTAAGAAGTTCTCGATTACCAACCGGGAATCATGAGAAGAGAAATTTTATTTTGCTTACCTGTACATAGTTTTTTGTGTAAATACTGGAGAAGTTCACTTTTGTTCGTCGAATAAATAGTCATAGAAGTACTTTGCGTTAATTTGGTTATAACATTCTCTGTCTGCACCGCATTGCTGTCGCACAATTTTCTCTCGCTGACATAGTTAATCCTAATGTGAGGCACTTCACGACACAACCCTACTCTCCTCTTTGTTCAAGTACTATTCTAGTAATTATCTTCTTTTGTTGGTTGATGATTCAATCGCGGAGGGAGATACTGTGGTCAACCCTGTCCTTCCGATTCAACCAATAATGTAAGGAGTAGTAACCTACTCTCCTTATCATTCTTGCATTCCACTGACCCTTATTTTCGTATGCAGGATGGCGTTGATAAAACGGATACCATGTATGATTTAGAAGGTGAACTACCGTCACCACTTTATCCTTCACCAGGAGAGAATCAAATTAATTTTGCGTAAAATGACATCGTGTGGATGATGCATGACGGAATGTGGACGTACCTGGTATGGTTTATAAATCTTATAAATGGATAAGACAAGTCGATGTAAAATTCATTGCAGGTCTAAACAGGGGCACAGTTCACGTTAAATATTTCAGTGACCTGCTAGAATTCAATAATGCTGTAAGAAATGAACGGTTAGAAACATGCAAAGATGCGTATCCTTCTGCTAAGGAGGGTTGTGATAAAGTACTGGAATATTGGTGTCTGAGTATAAATGCTAAAAAAACCTCTTCCCGCTTGCAAGTACCACAACACGGACTGCATCAGTGACGTGGACGATATATCTCTCTCCTCCGAGGAGAAACCGCAAAAGGATAGAGAGAAAAAGACGAAAAACCAGGCAGTGAACCAGTGAACCAGACAGAGCGGACGAGAATGATAAAATGTCCTCTTATGATTACGAAGATTCTGAAGGAGAAAGGGAAGGACTTCTAGGAAGACATATTCTAATAATATTTAAAGCGGTTGACTTAAGCTTATAAAATATTATTTTGATTTAGGTAAACAGATGGCTGGTTCTGGAGATGGGCTACGAGGAGATGGCGAATACAGACTTATAGCAAGTAACTTCCACATAAACTGCCAAAATCTCTCATCATCAAATTAAGCATTAGAGGTTTTCACATGAAACGAACATTTAACCCAAGTTTCACTTTCAGTTCTTTATATTATGTTATGTTAATGTTGCTATTAGCTTGAATTTTCCTCGGTAAAAAATTATGAATTGTCTATTTAAAAAAACATTGATTTCTTTTGAACAAGAAATGTTCGTTCATTAAAATGTTCTTAAAAGTTTCAATTAAAAACAAGAACTAAAAAAAATATTGCGATTTGACTGAAGTCAAATGAACTTTTCTTACAAATCCGGATGTCAGATGTTAAGCCAGAAAAATTAGAACTATATTGCCGCTTAATTTGCAGGAAATGAAAACGATTTGATCTCTCTAGTTGCATGTAAAAATTGTTATTTGGAGTTTGCATGAACTTGTGTTGTAGGAGAAGTGTGCCCAAAATAAGACCTTTTTTCGACATTTCGAGAATAACTTCGGAACGATGCATTTCTGAAAAAGTATCATTTTTACATAAATTAAAGTGCAATAAATACTATGTCAATAGAGAATATTTTATTTGAAATTCCGTAGAAAGTTATATTTATGGCGTCAGTTCAGAAAACGTCAACTTATTCCATTTTTGGCGAACTAATATTTTTTTGTTATTTTATTATCTCATTAAATTCAACTATTACAGTTTCGGTTTACTGATTTTTTGGAAGGTGAGAAAAGAAACAAATCGAAAGTAATTGATGTTCTAATTCTGCTTTTCCCCCTTCTTGTGGGTGTCCAGGTCTATTTGTACAACTCCAATATGCAACACAACAGTACTGGCGAAATCTCGCATTGCTGCAACTCCTTTTTCCAGGAGATCTTAATGTGACCAAAATAAATGCCAATAATTCTAGGCTCTACATTGGCTTCGAAGATAGCAATGTATTTTTTCACTGTGATTAATCCTGTTTCCTATTCCCAAACTACGAACGTACAGTGAGATTTAGAAACTATATGAACTGAGAACGCTCAGGCATAAATATACTATTTCCTTACAGCCTCAATTTCACTGCCATCCTTAGTTATTTTTTGGATGACATCGAGTTTATACATCGTTAATACACAACCATTTTCCTTTTGATAAAGATTTGATGCAATAACGTCGAATATAATGCAATTTTATGTATTATGCATTCAACATTATTAAGGTGGTGTATTTATTTCCCCTCCTAGTCTTTGAATAAAGATAAATACACAAAAAATTCTATTCTAGTAATTCTAAATACTTCCTGAAAGAAAAGCATTGATATCGCATAGATTTAAAATAAAAGAAATAAAGGTAGATTCTATTCTCAATGGGAACTTCCACATGTTTATTCACAGTTTGGTCATATATACAAATTCAAATTAAATTTCTACACACCTTGTCCCCTTTTTTCCACAAGAAAACGACATAAATGAAATAATTAACATCCAGTAAATTATTGACATACTCTCTTTTTCTCAATTACACTAAAATTCTTGGTATCGCTCATACCTCAGGATTACCAGTACACTGGGCATCACAATGAAAATTCATACTACAAAATATTAAAACAAAAAAAATTATGGACTACCGTTTTTTCGTTTATTCTCACAAACAAAAATTAATAAAATGAAACTCCCGTTTTATTACTTACAAATTTCAACATTTAAATAAAATTTACAAACAAAAATAATATTAACTTACACTACAACTCTGATTCTAAAATTAGATGATTTTTACATTTATTGAACGTTCATTCTTTTTTTTTTCACTGAAGTCCAGTCATAAATGTACGGAACAAAATGCACATGAAGTTGTATGGTTTACTTCTAGCTGCAAAAATCACCACTGAAATTGTTCCTCCTTTTGTTAAACATTAATTCATTTATAAGACATTCATTTGATAACCTTTTATCATCTTTCATTTACATAATTTTATCATACAGCAATTTTTTGTCGGGGTCAGTCTATTTACAAATTCTTTAGTCAGCGACAAATCACAACGACGTTTAGAATTTACTAGTTCATAAAATACAACCTTCCTGGACGTTATACTCACAACCACAACCACCATCTCCTGCAAAGGGTTCTCCGCGTAGACTACCTTCCACACCACGGCTGGAAATTGTTTAGGTCGAAAATCATCTATTCGTATATCTATGCTGCGTAGTATTTCACTTCCCCGGCGCCTTATATCCGTTCTCTGAGTGAACAAAATTACTTTTACTACGCACTGCTGTTCCGTCTCTTTCAATAAAGTATCGTATGAAATGTTTCCACGATCGCGACTTGTGACATGAAACTTTCCAATAACTAATGGAAGTCTGTCATACGCGATTACGTGCAATTGAAATTGTACAACAACTAAGTATCGTCATAACAAGTGATCGGATTGTCCTTAACCTTATCTGTCTTCACACTTTCCTTGAGTGACTTTCGTGACTAATTCACCAGGAGGTCTCTTTCTGTCCTCGTCATTGACAAAATCCCTTCCTACCTTCCAGGAAAGCCGTTTCCCCTACTCCAATTTTCCTCCCTCTCTCAATGTACTTTCTAGACCCAATGATATTCTCCGCTGATTTCACATCTTGGTAACCTGCAGCGCATCTCATTCAGCTCGTTCGGAGATTAAAATTTATTTGTCAGGTATTTGTCATCACGCCTCTTCGACGTCGCCTCTTCTCGGGACTAGACCAGGCGCGCTCCTTTCAAAATTAATTGTCGCAATTTATCTTTTTGTATAAATTTAGGTCTGGTGAGATCATCAGATAACCTCCCTCTCAAAACAATTTTTTTCTCTAATAAAAATAATTTTCCAATAAATTAAATAACAGCTGAACCTTCTATTCCAACATTTTCCACAACATCACGAAAAAAACGATAGATCCGGAATGAAGGAATTTAATCAATTTCACTATCTCGAACTTCAATTTACATAACATCTTTGTCTACGGACTCTATTGCGCCAACGATGTCATTCTGACGTCTACAGTCAAACATAATTATGGTTTACTCTACTCGAATATAACAATTAAATCGATATCATTATTTACACTAACAATATCCAAGCTAATCCTGTCACTAAGTACGACTATTTACAACATTCGAAATTAATATTTACCCATTATCATTCGTAGAACACGTCCTATTTTCACGTTTCATCGTCACTTCGATCAATTCTCTCGTTTTACACGATTTACCCTCGGCACCTATTTTCCTTGCTCGTTGCACCCACACGACATTATTTCAACATTATTTTATCAAACTTTTCTTTCAACTTGACATCAACAACATTTTACACCCACCTCATCATATTATCGCATCGTTTTACAATCTTCCACTATTTATCCTCTCCTTGTTATGCCTATTCACTTCGATGCGTTCGTGTTTGAACCCTTATATTCTTTTCATACTATAACTACTCTATTTCGATTCTCATTTTATCCTACTCTCTTCTCTCATTGTCACACCGACCTGCTACCGACCTGCTACCGACCTGCTACCGACCTGCTACCGACGCGTTCAGCCGCCCCAACCACACCGTCGCCTGCAAAACTCCGACTTTTGTTTCCTGTCAGTCAAATCCATCGTTTCTCCCAATCCGCAAGGTTTAAGCAGGCTGAGGAAACAGGATAGGGTGAAAGGATCTGAAGTTTGAAGCTTGTAGTAGTGTGCATAGAACATCGACCAGACAGCGCCACCAGCAATATATTTACTTTTGCGCTCAATAGATGGCTGCATGATCGTGTTGGCTTAGGTTTCTCGCTCTCCTATTGGCTTCTTATTGCTCGCAACGAGTCAAGTTGAAATCATTTGAAATGAAACCATAAAATACTGAAGCAAGATGAAGTATTTTGTGGTTGTGACGAACTGTGAGTTCCAGTTTTGAATCAATTTGAACAGTGGAGTACGAAGCGTTCTGTAATTTACGTACGTTACTTAAATCTGTTTATGGCGTACGAAAACTGTTGTGTTCTTTAAGTAATACCACAATATCTTATGCACACCTCTTGGCGATACAATAGTTCTGGCAGCGCTCCGGACATAAAATATTTTTGCATGCGAAAATGGGTCATAACACGTTTTAAGTATTTCAGTAATTTGATGTTTTAAGTAATTGGTACATAACATGTGGGTTGACGTTGATGAGCTTGGTCACATTGGCTGTGTATATTGTTGTATACTGTCGCGTTTGGGAGTCGCGCCTTCACCATGTCGCGTAAGGGAGAAAAAACCGACAGCCATTTCGCGTCTCGGAGCGTTTTTATTCCCAAACGATTGGGTAGAGGATAGACCTCAGTGGTAAGATTTAGAATAACTCGCTTGGCAAAGAGGTTTTATAGTGGATTTCCTATTCATGTTTTGGTGCTTGGTTAATAAGGTATAAACATACATAAAATATAAAAAAAGGTTTAATGATTGAATTAGCAAAGAAGCCCAAAGGGGGCTTATGATTAAACAATTACTCTGGTGCCCTCATGGGCAAATGATTGAACATTTACGTTAAATCCCCCGATGTGGGCGGATACTCGACGTTCTGGAATAATTAGCCTGGAGGGCTTAAAGAGTCTCAACCAACGGCGAGGTCCGTAAAAATGTTCCATTGTTTCATACCGTAGTAGAAGCAGAGGCGACATCTCAAGAAGCCACGGAGTTGGTCACGGCCGTCTCGATTCTGGTTTACACGTCTAAGCTCGGCCGTCCGAGATCCTCTCGCTCAGCGCGTCCACCTATCTACTCGACTCAACTACACTTCATCTATCTGTATGTCTCTAGTGGCGAGTGAACATTGCCTTAAGTAAGTTCGCGGGGGTGCCGCGGGGATAAGCGNCTCGCTCAGCGCGTCCACCTATCTACTCGACTCAACTACACTTCATCTATCATCTATCTGTATGTCTCTAGTGGCGAGTGAACATTGCCTTAAGTAAGTTCGCGGGGATAAGCGTGTGCAGCGAAGAAACAAAGACACGCCCTCTTCGGATGGGAGTTATTCGTGACCATAAGAATATATCGGAAGGGTCACTATAGTGGGAGGAGGTCCATGGGAAGGGAAGATTTACACACGACACTACAGTAGTCGGCGGAAGGGGTAGGGCGTCGCCTTTGCTTTTTAAATGCGTCTCGTGGACAAGTGGGAGAGTTTTGACGGAGAGGGGGTAGCGAGGCGCTGGCTGTGAGGGGTGTGTGTCATCCCGTCTTGGCTCACCATATTTTTGTCATCATCTCTGACTATGTTTAAAAAAAAGCTCTTTGTCGCAAGTGACGACGACACCGGAAGCTCTTATCTGTTGCGACTGACAGGTTCCGTTTCTCAATAGTCGGCGAAAAGCTTAAGTGGAAAATTTCGGTTGAACTACGAAGGCCGTTAATATATTATCGTAAAGGAGTAATTAATATATTATCGTGAAGTACTCGGTAGGGGGGGGAGGTACGTAATGACACATCGTGACAATTCTAATAAAAGTTGCATTCTTTTAGGTGACAATAAGTGAACTAGATTTTTCGGTCTGATAGTGCGGCTTACTTTTCATTCAAGTGTGTGTTCTGTGCATTTTTCTCCCAAAGACTTCGACGGTATGTTAAATTACCTGTTGCATTTTTTGTGATCAATGAATTATAACAACATTGGTGAATTAAATTACTGCATTTGTACTGATTTTTACAATAAGTATGTTGACTGATAAAATAGTATTCTTGTTTTCCAGATGTTGCGATGATGCGATGTTGCGATGTCTCTACTTGGGTAAATAAACATAACGAACTTGGTAATACACCTGGATAGTGTCAAAGTTTGAGTGGGTAATGTAGGAGGCAGTTCATTATTTAGGTGACACAACGTCACTCTGCTGCACTGCGGCTTCGTCGTGGCAAAAGCATCGAAATACTGCTCAAATGGCAATGTGACGCCAACCATCGTCGGAGTACTGAAAATTTCAACTTACATTTATTTCTAAAGTTTCAGTGCACCATCGACTTCAGCATTTCCAGCCATCACCTGCTACCACATCAGCTACTGCCAGCAGACGGGGTCAGCAATTTATCACGTTCCGCGTAAGACCATGGACCTAACGCAACCATGGCAGGCAATGAGGGACAAATCAACTCAATTGCTTATAACTTCTGAACTAATGATGTTAGCTTAACCAAACTTTATATTCATTAAGCTAATAACTATTATTATCAATTTCTATATTATCTTATTCAGGTTTGGCCCAGCTTTCAAAATATCATCCAAATTAATCTTGCTCTATATATATGGTTTCTAAAATATATCTACGTCATTTCTTTAGTTAAAATTATTCTTTTGTTATTTCCAGACATTATAATGTTTATTTAATTTGTTTTGGGGGGTAATGAGCCAAAAACGTGTGCTCCAGAGGGGATTTTTGCATGTATGCGCCAAGAATGGTCATACCTCAATTTTGATTCAATTCCACATATTTGTAAATCTATATAAACTATATTTTGGGGGATTGATCAAGGGGATATTAATGTAATGTTTATTAAAGGGTTCATATATTTGTAATTCGAAAACTTTCGAAAACTTTCAAAAACTACTCGAAAACTTTCAGGAACTTCGTTATCACGGAACAGAACCACACCCTCAAACAATTTATACTTTCCACGGTTTCTATCCAATGTACGATATCTGGTATCGTCTTCTCTCATCTTCCCGTCCAATAACATTTGGACCGGACCAATACGAGGATCGGAACCTTGCAATAAAGCCATGGTGTCCCAATTAATGTTCGGTTCACTAGTGATCCCTAGTTGAATAACAGCTATTCGAAAATCATAAATCCGACACGCATCTCCTTCAACAAAATTACTGCTGAATAAATCAGGAAGGTGGTTTGTAACTCCCGGGCCAAATTCCAATTTAAAATTAAATTTCTAAAGCCACGTAACCCATCGGAGGAGTCTGTCATTTTTCAAATGACATTTTAACTACAAAGTTAAGGCTTTATGACCCGAACAAACAATGAATTCTCTCCCCAATAATTATACACGTAATTTTGTCAAACTCCATATGAACGCATTTCCCTCCTTTTCCGTTACGTTATATCGAACCTCAGGCCCTTTCAACGTACGATTCGCAATAGCAATGAAGCGTCCTTGATCTCCTATATTTTGTAGTAAAATGCGCACTATAGCTAAGTCGTTGCTATCAACTTGAAGAATGATTACTTATTAATAATTAGGATGAGTGAGACAAGTTTAAAAAACATTGTTTTGATGTCGTTTAATATTTTCTCCTGCCTTTCTATGCATTCCCTTTTTGTCCAAAGTTGAAGCGTACGTTTCCATCTTTCCACGAAATAATCGGAGGCACTACATTTTTGTCATAATTTGGTAGCCTTTAAGGAGTAATTAAATAACACGGCCCTCATAAATTCGAAGGCTGAATGCAGGAAGTTGTTAAATTCAATTTAATTTTGAATCAGGATGTAGGAAACTAATTTCTGCAAGACAGATGCTCCCACGAATATTTTGTTCAAAGGTGAAACTTTGAAAAAAAGTAGCCCCTTAAAATGAATATATTTCTTGAAGGCAGGAAGCTATGTTATATGGATATCGTTATGAACATGGATGTTGGATTTGAATCAAACAAAGACGAATCCTTAATAATGTAATCGTTTTTAGTTCGGAAAGTTGTGTTGAATGTATCCGGATATTGGATAAAGAATAATCAACAGTCACATTCTCGTGAATTTATTCTGTTGATAGTTGGGAGTTCTGTGAATGACCATTTGATTTGTATCGAGATGTTTTGTACAGTTGAAAGAAATAATGAATCTGTCATGAATACAACATTCCTTTACGAATTTCTGGCAAACCAAATATTTTAACTTGGGCCAAATTTCGAAAGTTTGTTTTTGTTGTTACTGTTAACTGTTGAGTAGAGTTATATTTTCTGGTTGGTATCTCAATTTTGAGTTAAAAAGAGTGACGGTCATTTACTTACAATTGCACTATTACAGTATGTCACTTAAATTGCTCAATATTGATCTTCCTAAAATTTTGGGTAATTACACAGGACGTTTTACGATTTTGTTCAGTAAACAATAAATCTCAATTATCTTCAAAAATTACATTTCTTTAAGAGGAGTCTGGTCCTTCGCTCGATTATTCCCACACTTATCACTATAATCCTGTCAAAATGAATTATGTCACCAAACACCATTCGAACGATACAATTCTCGTGGTGACCTGTTAAAATTCGCCATCAGTTTTCCAAAAACGTAGAGAAGCTACTAATCGGAACTTTACAAAAACGTATGAAGCGCACGCTGCTTTGAGCAATGAATGGCTGGACTTCTTTACATGAGCTTATGTGTGGTAAAATCATGCGTCTCACGCGTTACTCCAGTAATATGTGAATGGCACCGGATTTTTTCTCTCTTATAATGATGCTGTAAAAAAAGGAATATATGATTCAACACTTAAATCTTTATTCACATCAAAACACCTTTAATTCTGATGTCATATCTAACGACGTGTAACAGTGACATCTCTTTTGTTCATTAAACTTCATAAATTAAACAATTTGAGCAAAATGTGAATTAACATTACAAAAGAGATGTATCAGTGAATAATTAGGAACAGCTCACAATTTAATTGATCCCAACGCTCTTCACAGACTTAATTATGAAATTTAATTAATTAAAATTAATTAATTCAATGAAAACAAAACGTAATAATATGAAGTCTCAAATTTAAGCAAAAAATAAACAATATGACTCATTCACTTATATGATTCACAGACATGGAAGGCAACCGTTCAATTCGAGTTCCACAGCGAAAAACAAACTGAGTTTTAGAAACTTGTGGCAGGTCCAAATGCACTAGAAATAAGCTCCAGGGAATCGTAGCTCTCTAAGTGCGGCGTCCGTGCAAACCAAAATAATGTAGGTCGTTTGATTCCATACTTCAATCAGGTCATGAACCTCTGAAGACTCCATGTCGTCAGGAACCAAAAGAAGAGGCAGCTGAAGGACTTGAAGAGTTTACGCAGCAGCATAAGCTAATGTACAGGTCTCACAAACAACCATTCTTGTAGGTTCACTTCTTTTAACACATTGCACAGACTCCAAACGGGTGTCATCGGTAACTCGACGGTTTAAGACGAGCGTAATCAATTTATCAAGCAAAGCAGTCACACACACAATGGGACGAGTAAGGGAACGTGCCAAACCCTCCACTCCTGGGCACCACATCTTAGCAACCACTACCACTTGCACACCACCAACGTCTCCACTACGACTCTGAACTCCACGTTCCACAGAACCACTGATTAGCTCCATGCCTGGAAGAAACCTCAATCTTAAAACATCAGCTTCAAAAAAAACTAAACACTTTAAGCGAGCAAAGTTTATTACAAGCTTCCTCTTAGCAAGAAACCTTTGGAAAGACCGTGGATTTTAGATAAGAATATGGTAGCGATTTGCCAATTTGTGCTCAACCTTCTAAGCACAACCTCCATAAGCAACTACAATTTTCACTTTCTTACCACTCTCTCTCACTAACTCCCAACAATTTTCGTGAAGATAACTGCACCATTTGGATCTAGAACAAAGAATCAAAAGAACAGGCCTACTTTCTTTAGGTTTCTTGCTATAAAAAAGCTTTTGCCGTAGGAGGTCACAATTCCACATACCAATTAAACAGACATTAATTGTAAGTGAGTTAAAAAATCTGGAGTAACGCTGTTACTACTTGTCCCTTGACTCGTAGCAGTTCTTGAAGGCGCCATTTTCTTAAGTGCATTTTTGCAATTTGCTGCCACTGGTTTGCAATTTGCTGCCACTGGTTTGCAATTTGCTGCCACTGGTTTGCAATTTGCTGCCACTGGTTTGCAATTTGCTGCCACTGGTTTGCAATTTGCTGCCACTGGTTTGCAATTTGCTGCCACTGGTTTGCAATTTGCTGCCACTGGTTTGCAATTTGCTGCCACTGGTTTGCAATTTGCTGCCACTGGTTTGCAATTTGCTGCCACTGGTTTGCAATTTGCTGCCACTGGTTTGCAATTTGCTGCCACTGGTTTGCAATTTGCTGCCACTGGTTTGCAATTTGCTGCCACTGGTTTGCAATTTGCTGCCACTGGTTTGCAATTTGCTGCCACTGGTTTGCAATTTGCTGCCACTGGTTTGCAATTTGCTGCCACTGGTTTGCAATTTGCTGCCACTGGTTTGCAATTTGCTGCCACTGGTTTGCAATTTGCTGCCACTGGTTTGCAATTTGCTGCCACTGGTTTGCAATTTGCTGCCACTGGTTTGCAATTTGCTGCCACTGGTTTGCAATTTGCTGCCACTGGTTTGCAATTTGCTGCCACTGGTTTGCAATTTGCTGCCACTGGTTTGCAATTTGCTGCCACTGGTTTGCAATTTTTCGACTCATTTTTTTTAGCTCTTGTAGTCCTTGAGTTTCTTCTTTTGTGACTACCTTTCCCTGTGAACATGAGAAAATGCGCACTTTTCAAAATCTATAAAAATAAGCAACAGAAGTCGTAGAAAGGAGAAATACTACAGTATAGTCCTCGTAATAGGAGACTTCAGATTTCAATTTTTATTACAGAAATTTCAATAGTATTCTCGTATAAAGAATAACAGTATTTTATTTGATGTTTCATGATGTGGCGAGATGCAAGTTATTCCAAAGGAATTGGAAAGGTGAGATACTGGTGGGCTAGGGAAAGTGAAGTACGCAGCTAACTTTAGTATAGAGGAGGTGAGGGAAACACCGACTGTAAACTTCTTTCAACCCCAGCGGGAAATGAAAGCGGGCACTCCCGCTCAGCGGTAGTTGGGTGCGAAGACGCTACCGTTAAGTCACAGATCAGACAGCATCGGTTATCCATTGGATGTCCATTTTATGTCCGCTAAATCCCAAAAACTTCCGTGGACTTCACGGATGTCCTATGGACGTCCAACCCCGTACAACTGGAAAAAGCCCCGCTACGGATATCCAATGGATATCCGATGGCGGATGTTATACAGATTATTTAACAATACGATGTATCCTGTTTATAATAAAGAACAAACCAGAACAATCAATGAAGAAAATTCTTTTTAAAGGTTTGTGACGACCAGCAAGTACTAATTTTGAATGTAGAGGAATGGGTATTCGTTAATTAGTCGATGCTTTTTCATTCTACGGAAAGTCGGAATTTTTGTTTATTTTTAAATGCCTTCATTGTTGAAACTTTACGGAGGTTCGTAATACCCTGTTTCCTTATTTTTTTGCTGGAGTGCTGCATTCTTGTGCCACATAGAACTGTTTGATTGTTTGAGGTTTACATGTATTTATTTTACATTAGGTAATTATTAATGCGCTTTTTATTTAAATAAGCACTAATATTTTAGCTAGAGTTATGGTTAAACTATTCTTTTCCGTACAAATTGTAAAAAACTATCCTAACTTCTTAAACATGTTTATCAACTTTTTTTCTTTTACAGGGTCCTAAAAAATGAAACTTCTACAGAGACTTTTAATTGATCTCTAAGTTGTGTAAAATATGTATAAGGTTAAATTTTATATTCTATATTAGATATTAAATATTTATTTGAATTGTTACCTTTTTAACTTGTATCAAACGCACTATCGTACTTCTTAAGAATACTAGAAGAAGCTGCACTATAGTAAGGTGCAACTTCCAACTATAGTTAGGTGTACAGAAAGAGTTAGGGATAGAAATTTCTAAATGCTACTAGGATGTCCGAGGGCTATCCGTTGATGTCAAGTTTTGGGACTTCACAGACATCCGTCGGATGTCCAAAGAGTGGGACATAGGAACATTCAACGGATATCAAATGGATACACGCTGGATGTGTGACGGATGTCCTATGAACATCACACGGATATCCAATGGATATCCATGGGATGTTCTTGTGCTGTCTGGGATCTCGCGTCGTAGGATCCTAATATCGCATACGCATCTCGTTGTTTTCCATCATCTAAAACCCCAGAAGGCAGTGAAAGCCGAGGAATTAAGATGAATTTAAAGGAATTTTTATTTATTATTATTAAGGTGAAAAGGTTAATCAGGTGACACCGTTTGAGAAACCGTTTGAGAATATGAGTAGAGATCTTATTAGAATGGAGAAATGATAGAAAATGGATAATTTAATGATGCAATAATCTTCACGTTTTACCTTGCGAAAAGAAAATAATTGATCTAGGCGGATGCTGCTGTTATAAATCAAACATTTCAATCAAGGTCGCTAAGCTATTATCTTTATATAAAAGTTACTAACATCAATTTCTACACTGAAACAATGATTAGCTTCGAGAATAAACAGAAAGTGTGGGAAATGCATATGACGTTCATAATCATGATACATTTGAGTCTTTTTTTATTTCATGTTATTTTCTTGCCGTTTTGAAGTCAAAACAAGAACCAGGAATTAAAAAACTATTGGCAACTATCACCATCATCGTCGCGTGAAAAAGTCGTAATATAATCCAAATTACAGACAAATCATGATTTCATTATGAAAATATAACTTCATTTGATATTGCAAACATAACGAAATATTATTTTACATAAAGTAATATACTTTCAGTATTTTTATAACTTTATAAAAATTATCAATGGTTGTCAATCAGTCCAGCGTCTAAAGCAACCATTCTACCTCAAATGATTTGTTACGAGGTTCATTTCATTTGTGCAATACGAAACGGGTGATGTTGGGTTACAGAAGGTCTTGTCATCGAGTTGGGATTGGATTGAGTGTGTTGAAAACGTGTAACAAAGATAGCTAAGACAAGGAATTTAAACTTTTGCGATATACTTTCCGCAACAATCGCTACAACAATAAAGCTATAAACAACGTCCCTCACCCTATCCATAATGTTCGATCTGAGAATGTGGAAAACCGTGAATTCCCTAAAACCGCCTTACTCCAATATGTTGAAGGAGTCACTGACAAGGTTGGTAAGATACTGAAGAAATATGGCATACGACCTTTCTTTAGCGCCCCTCAAAAGTTGGGTAAATTATTTGTGAAAATTAAAGACCCTATGTTGTCGACTGGCATTTATGCCATACCTTGTAGTTGCGGTCGTAAAAATGAATGGGAAACAGGACGAACTGTAGAAGAAAGATTGAGGGAACATATTACACATTTTAAGTATGGTAGGACAACCAAATCAGCCGTAGACCTCCATGCGATCGAAGCAGGATATATTTTGATTTTGGCTGCACTCGTATTATTTTTAAGAATGGTGGCCTAGACGGATCAAAGAAGCCATACAGATTACCAGAACTTCTTACAACCTTGATGTTAATCATGGTTAATCCTGAGCAGCGCCTGGAGGGCACTAACTTCCTCCGAGCGCTCCACAATGTCAACGTGTACCAAATGCAGACAGACCCGAGATCCGCCCCACCCTGTCCCGCTCCAACATGCGCTGATTGACTGCCGCGTTCGGCCAATCAGGAAGAAGCCCCCCTAACCGAACTTGTATAACTGACGCGTGAATAGTACGACAGCGACCTATGTCTGTACGAGTCTGACATTGCCCTGAAGGAGACCACAGTTTTCTTTACTGAGACGCGGTTTGTCCCGGACAACAAGTTTATCTTGTCTCCAGCCGCGGAAGCCTACGTTTATTATTTAGGTTATGATAATTTCCTATTTGTTTGCGACAACAAGCCATGTACATCTAGAAACAATACGGGTCGGTGCAAAAATTCCTTACCCCACTCAAACCAACTTCCGAGATATTTGAACAGAAAAGTTTGGGTAAAATATTCTATTAGTTGCAGGATTTCAGTACTTTCATATTGCAATTTATACTTACATGACATCTTAAGTGCAAAAATTTGTTACCATACTCTGAAAAACCTTTCAAGACACGGAAACATCAGGCAAAGAGAGCAACATTACGATAGAGCTTTCGTGCCGCAGATCATGAATCGAGAAACTAATTTATAAAATTTTTAAGTAAGGAGATTTATTACTATTCTAAATATGTTAATTACAATTATTCATTTAAAAAAAACCGTAATTTAAACTTATTGTATGAACAAGTAGTGAAGAAACGTTAGAAAAGTGAAGAAATGACATAACTCTCATTAACGTGTTCCAGCTATAGAATTCTTCATCCCATATTTGTAGATTATCGCCAGACTCATCACATTGGATTATTTAGTCTTAGGAAGGATTGTGCGTTGCAGGAGTGCATGGAAAGAGAGACATTGTCTCAGCATACTTCTTTTGCAGCTATATATCCTTCTTTTATGACTCTTGCAATACGTCTTATTCTACCTGAAATGCTTAACCCATTCAAAGAATCAAATATCGCTTAGCACACATTAAAATCAACTCTCTTCATTTTCACGGTGTGTACAAATGTGACATTTCTAGAAAATGTTTCGCTGTATATTTGTGTTTCACAAGATTCAAATTTATTGACAGTAAAAGATATGTAACCTGTGCTGAGCGTTGTGGTTGCCCATGACCCAAACGGATAAAAGTATGTTTTCAGAATCATATTTCACCTTATCCCAACATTTTCGTGGACACTTGCACTCCCAAAATATTTCCCAGTTTCACAGTACCTGCTGTCAAGAGATATTCTACCCCCAAATTCTTACGACGCTGCATTTTGATTTCGAGTCCATTGACCACTATCTCCGGCCCGCGATAAAATCACTCAATTAAGAGACCGCATTCATGGTTCCCTTAAATCTGTTGATCTGTGAGATTAGTTCAGGATTACTTACATATGCACGGCATCAAAGCGGCACATACCAGAATCAGTGTTTGGACCAGCAGCGCAAAACCAAGGACACAAACATTTTGGGCCGCGTCGCGGAGAGAAGTGGGATTCTCTGGTGCTACGTGCCAACGGCAGTCAGGCATAGTATACACAAAGTCATGTTACTTTGCCTCGAGAAATTTAACTTCAGAAAAAAACGTGAACGGAAACGCACTTTGTTTACACATTTATTGTACATTTGTCGCAGTAAATTACTTTGTTGTCCTCAACGTGGTCTTAAGCAGTTTGTAACAGCTTCTTGACAATAAATTATTTATTTATATCTTTATTTATTTTCAGTCTAATTGGTTTGATGTTGGTTGGCCTTTAGCGCTTATGCACAGTGTAGCCATCACTTTTACTTCATCATCGTCCATGATGTTTGCACCTCGCGTAAAGTTGGCAGGATATTCGATTTTCAGAATATTTAAATCCACCGCCAACCTCTGCCACCAATTCAATTCATTTGCTCTTGTGGCGCAATTCTGTTCCTTCTGCATCGAGCGTGCGGAACGAATATTACCTTGTGTCTTAGTTTGTTGCGTTATCAACTTGTATTTCTTTACAGCAAATTGTCGCTTTAGTGACTAACGTATTATAAATATTTATTTGGATATATCTTGAATTCGTAGAAGTTGGCAATTTGTGTTAGGTAGCCATATTGCATAATTTTCGGCAAAGTTTAATGACCAAGTATAGTTACGTGCGCACTGTCCGGAGATACACACAGGAATTCCTCAAGACTGCCAACAATGTACATCAGGTGCTGTCATTGCTACCCTACCACCAGGTGCGACCGTCACCCCCCCCCCTGAAAACCTCATGAACCGTCACTCCTTGCAACCGTTCCAATCAACAATCAACAATCAACAATCAACCTAACCCAACGAACGCGCTCTCTTTATACCTCTCCCAAACTACTACTTCCATGGCTCTCGTTCTAGAACCACCCGCCGTGACGCGCGTCAACTTATCCAGTTCAAAATGTAAGGTGGGGAAGATTTCTGAATTCAACCTATATGAAAGGGAATTGAATGCAGAAGGAATTGAATGCCATACAATAAATTACACTTGAATTAAAAACATAGTTACGTAAGAGAATCAATTTTTAAACAATAGAATGTGAGGATTACTTGCAAATTTCCTTTACTAAATGTTCTACATGTAAAATTGGGTGCCTGCCCTAACTCTTTAGGTGGGGCAACTGCCCCATTTAGACCCAGCCTGCACACGCCATTGTTATGATGAGAAGTGGTTCAGAGGTTGTGGGGAATGTGTCAACTTCCTCAAAATCACACTGTGGGCAGGGACCTGTTTAGAGAGAGTGTCTCCTGGCACCAGCTCCCTCCATCTAATATAAGGGCAAAATAAAATTTTCTTGTAATAAAATAATTGTTTCATCCATTAGCATTGGGTCTTAACAGAACATAAATTATCTTAGCTTTAGAATATTTTACTACAAACTTTCAAAATTGAACCACCCTTTACGATACACTGAACATCTACTCTCCTAAATGAAGTTCTCATTCAGCCACAACCCATGGGAAAGAGACTTCATTTATCATTACATTTAATTACAGCAAGAATGTAACAAATATACTTTAATGAAGCAACCACGTCACACTAGTGGTAGTAGTAAATTAATAATTAAATACAATTAAATTATTCCCACTACTGATTCACTGGACGTGGTATGGACGTGTGAATGTATATAACATTGCTGAAAAAATGATGAGGATAAATGTGATCAAGGAAGAAGTGCTGATGGAACAGAATGGGGAACAGGAAATTAAACTTGCATATCAGATGGTAGGAAACACTTCATCTGTTGTTAAAGAAAGATGAAGGAATAAGGTCACACAAATGAAATGGAATAAATTGCTTGAATCACATTAAGTTAAAATTATCAATCCATCTTATATTACATTTACTCTTAGTTCACTAACCTACTGCATTTTCATTTGGTGTATAATACTCTTCTGGTTTTAGAAGGTTCCAAGCCACTCTTAGAGTGACTGGAATACCTGATAAATCCTCCGACGACTTTGGCCATTTCTGTTCAACTCTTATAGGATTGCGAGCTCTCGTCCTAGGAGTTTCTGTAAACAGAAACGGATAGAACTCACAGTATTTTGTATCAATAGGGAGCTTTTCTTTCCTTTTATACAACTAATTGTGAAAAAGAAAGGTTAAAATACTCAATTTTATAATAAAATCCATTATCGAACACATGAAAAATAAAGAATTTTTAAAACCTTGTAGAATACATATTTATGTTGACTCCTTAATATTTAGCTGAAATTTCATCAAGAGAGCTTTAGTATGAGAGTCATCATTTGCCTTCTCATAATTTTGCTAATTCTATTAAGATTTCAAAAAACCTGAAATAATGAGGGTGTCATAGATGCAGGAAAATTGGCATCATGCATCACACAATATGTATAATTTGTCATCTGGTTCATATTCATTTACAATTTGTGTTATCTTATGATCACTGAATTCCTAATATCCAAGGTTCACATATTTTTATTTACATAAATGGTCAAACATGTTTCTCACTGCTTGCCTTTCTTTTTAGCTAAAAATAGATGACATGAAACTTTCAAAATTCTCAAATCTCACAATAGTTTATCCCCCCTTTTTCTAGAGAATATGTTAGAAAGTTTTTAAGGTTCACGATGTAAAATACTATGAGACGTTACAATGTGGATTCTTTCCCTTAGCTCGAAACAGCAATCTACCCCTGAGAGGTATCACAAAAATGAAAATACTACTAAAAAACTACTGCTGTAATTTTATGCTAACTAGAAATATGAAATATGTCTAATAACCAAAAACTTCATATCATCTGATGAAGAGAGCTAGTAGAGGTATGTAATATTTAAGTAGGAAAAGAAGAAGGCTCGGTATGTGGTTTAACTTAACATATGTGTATGAAAGAAAGTAAATTTATTTGACACAACAGATGTTGAAAAACAAAAACTATCCATTTTTGCAATAAAGATTATACAAAAAGGTGTTATTAAATTCCTAAATGCTATGAGCATATAAATGAGTAAATGTGATATGAAAATGTGGAAAACAAGCATCCTCGAACTAAGGTTAATAGAATATGGGAACACATGGAAAAACATCGTGGTTATCATTCGAGCAGGGTTCAAAAGTAATTTTTGTGTCTCACACAACATTAATAGTATATCCACCAATAATCCAAAATTCAGATATCCTGTGATTGCTGTTTGCTTATGATGAGTATTTTTTTGAGGCCAGTTCTTGGTATACATAAATTACTGAGCAAAGTAGATAACTATTATAATGATTATAACCTGAATGTGAATAACTAAGACTCATGCAATTGTATTCAAGAACAGTAGATGAAAGGCAAAAGGTAGAATTTGGATATATCAGTGGAAATTATTAGAAACTGTTGGTAATGTTAATTATTGCAGATATTTTATTAATGCCAATAGAAAGTGGACTAAATTTATTGAAATGACAAGGAAGAGAAAATTTGCAGCAAGAACAACTATGCGAAGCATGATGAAAACATTTCAGTAGTAGTTTTAGATATAATTAATGACCAGCAAAGTACATTGGTGAAGACTGTTTTGGTATAAAGATGTGAGTTACGGGGACCTTTGAAAAATAAAGCAGATGACCTAGAAACAATACAAAACTCATACAGGACACCTTGTGCTTTTACATAATAGAATGGTTAATAATACCGTAAAAGGGAATGTTACAATAGTATTAAAAACAGAGTAGTTCGATGTACATGTATCAAGTTCATTCAGCATTTACACAGAGTGTAAAAGTAACTGATATTTATACAATGTAAGTCACTTTTACAATCTATTTATTGTGACTTACTAAATTTGTGTGTCTTGTGTTCAAGAAAGATGCTTTGAAAGAAAGAAGATTTATTGATATTGCATGTATTCATCAAATGAAGACTAATTATTTCATTATTTTTTACACAAATATTACCTTAACACATCCAATTTTAAAACAGAGAATATTGTATATTACATTCAGTAAATACTATTTTAACTCAAATTTGGTCACCAGTTATTTTATGTCTGTCCATTCCTGATGCAAGGCATTGTATTAAGTCACAGAACATTATTTCGGTCTCAATTTACAATGGAAACTATTTCTCACCTTACCTAAGATTTTTATAGGTATGATCAGTGCTACCACAAAGATAGGTCCTCTTCCTCGTCCACGTCTACGTCC
>NNCF01126430.1:0-76911 GCA_002313205.1 Laupala kohalensis
CTTTAGTATATTTTGTTTGTCTCTACTACCTCATTATCCACATGTTAATTAAAATATCGTTTACCAAATAAAGTCCCAGTTCTTATTTGGCTCAAGTCTTCTTTCTCTCTTTTTTCGCACATGCGGCAGCCACGTTGTCTGCTGCAAAATACTTTAGAACTCGTAAATCGCTTCAATCCTGAAATATGACTTCAATCAACAAGACATAACAAAACATTGGAACTCCAGTTCCAGAAGGAAGTTTCATTTTGTTCTTAAACATATTTTTTAAATACATTTTAAATTGTTCAAAGTATCAAATAAGTTGTTACGAAAATTGGATATAGGGAATTGGGTGAAGGTGAGTGAAGAACAAAATTCGTCCGTTTGAATAGCTGCTATTGCTAAATATCTTGTTGCGAAATTCGCATAATACGGATGCTGTGAGTCTGGGATAGTGAAATATAAGGTCTTGTAAAGGTGAGTGGAGTGCAGAACAAATAACGTCAATCAGTCAGACCAATGTAGTCGCCAAGAGAATTGCCGCGGAAAACAGTTAATTTACTCTAATTTACAGAAGTAACCAATGGATCATTCTAGCAATTCCGGTGAAGAAGTGTGGGGAGGGGGTTGCAAATACTAGAAGGTTCTCTGCACCACGTCAAGATAAAATTAATAAGAAGATACTACATAATTTGACTTGCAGTCACTTATTATTAAAATTACTACACTATACCTATTCTTTATGTGTAAATGATACAGTATATATGGAAATTAAGGAGTTCCTTTATTAGGAGGCTAAATATTAACTTGAATATAAGAATATTTCATGGGATATTAAATGGGCTATTTAAAATTGATATTATGTTTTTTTTTAACAAAAATTAATAAGTACAAATATTTTCACGGACCCTTGCAGACGACCACTGAGTGTTATGGCTCGCGTTGCAGTAGTGAAGAGAGAGGGAGGCTTGTGGAAGCCCTTTGCCTATTTGTCTCTCTTCGCTTGGGGAGGCTCCGTCGCCCTCACGGTCTTCGCCATAACGATGCATTTGCACAAGGAGTATCTCCAGCAGCTTGGATACGTCCCTCCGAGTTTCTTCGAGACGCGGACCTGCGCTTTCGAAAATTCTTACAACACGGATGTAAAAGGTATGCTTATTGATTTCTTGATGTATATACTTCAGATAAATAAATAATTTCCTTTTTTTGTAATTTATTTAGTCGACACATTCCTATTGCATTATCTGTTGTGGCCCAACGATACATTTATGAAAACCTTGGTATACTTACATGCGCAATTTATAAAAATGTTTCAATGAACTAAATAAAACCACGTAATATTTCGTAAACAACTTGTTTTGCAGAAATTCTAAGAAAAACATATTTCCATTTTTGGGAGAGTTCACAGTCTGTTGTCTTATTGGTTTGAAGTTACGTTTTTATTAGGGAGAAGTGTTTTGCTGATGGTTGTGGAAAGGCTGACATCTGGTGTCGAGAAACTGAACTAAAGGTTTCCGGGCAAGTTGGTCTTAGAGCACTCTCTCTTTTACATCTTGTCAGTTGGGAATTGGAGAAGAGCTGTTTGATCATTCGTTGGTGCTACTAACGTCTTGTTCGTAAACGTAACTCGAAATAATGAGGTATTGCTCTATTCCTGAATGTTAAATTCAAAGTAGACGTATGCTCTGGTTTCCCAGAAATTTAAATGTGCGAAATTGGAGAAGTGAAAGTAAGATATATAAACAAGTGACAGAGAACGTGAAAATACTTTCGTTATCGTTTCCGAGAATTCCGAGATCTCATATCCCAAGACTTGACACAGCTGATTCTTCTATCATAGGTCGGATGTTCTCGTTAATGATTTGGAATGCGATCAAGAGCATTAAAATAGCTATACTTTCCATAACTTGTCGTCAATGTACTTCGGGCGCACGAGACCGAGCATTATTAAAGGCAGATGATAGGTAACTGATCGACACAGGAGAGCTGTCTAAGACCAGATTGCATCGGTATTTGCGCGATAGTGTTGTCGCCTAGCGGCAAAGCGGCGGTCCGAATACATCATGGGATCAATTTGCAATTATTTAATTTGGATTCGCGTGTTATTTGCATTTTTTTGACACGCGGGCCATGCGCAACCTTATTTCGTTGTTATATTGTTGTCCTAACAATGATTCACAGCATCCGTTATTTGTCAAAGTGTAATTCCATTGTCGATGTAACCTTCTTCTGACGTCTGTATTCGATTCTATAGCTGCGTTTTCTAGTTGTTCACCTATTGCTTTTCAGATTTCTCCGTGGTGAATACATTGTATGGAGACGTGCAACTCAGCGGCCGACTGGGTTCTCTCTATTACTACTACGTGCCAATGACGCTTCTGGTGGCCACGAATGGCATCTGTGTGGTTCTCACAGCGCGAACTGTTCTCTCCTTACAAAGCGACAAGACTTTCTTGCAACGAGACTGCATCGTTTCTAAGGACCGCATTATTCCTCAGCAACCGCTTCAAAAGTGAGTAGGAGAAGATCACTCAAAGACGCTAGAGTTCCGTCCTCTTGTGTAAACTGGTTTGTCCATGACAAACCGCGTCTCAACAGATAGAACTACCAACTGATAGAACTGCCATTTTGTTGCGGCCTTATTCAGTCGAATGTCACGGTCGTACAGCTGTCTCTTATACNGTACAGACCTAAAGGCGGTTCCAGACATTCGTCATTCGGCGAATCCCGAGTTGCCGCTCGCCGAATGGCGAATAGTGTAGACAGGTTGCTTGCTCTTTGCCGCGTCACTAAGCAAAGCTCGATATTCGAGATTCGTTGAATGACGAATGTTCTACTCTGCGAGGTCGAACGTGTCACACATCGGTTATATAATCGGTAGAGGGGTTTCATTCTGATCGGCCGAAGACAGCGATCAATCAGCGCGGGACAAGGTGGGGCTGGGCTCGGGTCACTCTGCGCTTTATACTCTTGCTAGGGCGTGATAGTACTATTCACAATTAAGCCTTTTTCAACATTAATATTGTTGGATGTCCTAGCAATCTCCATGATTCGTATGGGTCCTCCTTGGTAATAATACGAGTACCGTCGAAATTAAAATCGTATCGTGCTTCGATCGCATGAAGGGCCTTGGCTGATGTAGTTCAATGGCCGAAAAGACTTAAAATGTCTAATATGTCCTCCCACAGTACTTCCGGATTTCCCTACATATTCACGACCGCAACTATGAAGTATGCTAATTTATGCAAAGCCGACGCCAGGTGGGGGGGGGGAGTAATTTATCTTTCACTTTGACACAACTTTTGAGAGGCCCTGTAGACAGATCGTTCATTTCCTCTCGTGTTCAGGAAACGCATCGAACAAAACAACAGAGTAGAACAAGCTATTTTTCATTCTTTGGGAGTAACAGTTATTTTGTAGAATGAAATTACATTAATTACAGTGCTTTTCTAAAGGATTTTTTGTACTGCTAAAGTATCCTGGCTCTCCTCTTTCCTTCTGCTAGTGTCCCACCCCCTTCTGCGAGGAGAAATTTTTACTTCCAATTTTTTTAAACGCTAAGAACATGCTACACTTTTTAGCGGTTCCTAGAAGTTCGAAAATATTTCGCTATTAATTAAGAAATTGACAATTAATTTGTTTACATATGTCAAGATAATTTCTCTCTTTTTAATATAAGTAACAGATCTAATATTTCTCTAATCGTATTGCCCTTGTTTTATATCAAGGATATCAATTTTTTCCCCTTTGAACATTTTACTAGCTGCACAATTCAGGGTTTCATATTGCACAAATTGCACGTTATAAAAAGTCCCTAAATAATGGATAAATTATCCTTAAATACTTGATATTTGTGTATATGTATAATTTATCTCATAAACGGGTAGTATATTACGATGAAATTGACTCGACGATGGAGATGAAATGAGTAAAGTGATCAATCTATTGGAAATCTCTCTTTAAAGCAAAAAAACTGTCGACAGATGGGGATAGGCAACTCAAGAAGATTAGGTCTTCTTCTCTTCATCTCCGTTTCTACTATTTTAGTCACGTGAGAAAAACCTTCTATATTAGAGGAGTCACACACTCGACCACCACCTGTTCTCAGAATGGAATATGATGACGGGAATGACAGAGAGTTGAATGAATCAATGAATGAGATGACGACTAAACGTCGTGACTGAATGAAAGACAGGGGAAAACAAGAGTACCCCGAGAAAATCTCCCGCGATCCCACCCACAGCGAATTCTTTTTGGATCAGTCGGTGTTTGAACCAGCATCTACTGAGGTTGAAACTGATCCAATGACAAAAACTGCAAGACAAATATCCACATGTCATTCGGCCACTTAGTGAGTGTTTGAAAGGTAACAAAATAAAGGATAAGGAAGTGAAGAAAGTCCATAGACCTCTATTCTTTAATCAACTCTTTGGACTCAATAATATAAAATTTGTAAATTAATGGTTCAATGGTGATAACAGCAAACCACAAAACACGTATGTGCCTTGGAAAGACATTAGATTTTTTTCTCGTTTATTATGTGTAACATTAGGTCTACTCTTCCCTTATAACTTACATAATATTAATATAACTTTCATAACACAACTCTAAAACTTTGCAATTAATTTTAAACAATGAAAATCTCGACAATTTTCTTATTACACAACATTTATTGATGTAATTTCCGGAAATATAGATGGTATTAATCTCTCGACCGACTGTTACGTTAAAGAAATTAACAAAACTAACTTACACAAAATGTGTAAAAGGTGTGGAAAATTTAGATCCCATATTTCTCCCGTAGATAAGTACTACTATTTATAGAATTCTATTTGGATTTCATGCTTTTTTTTACTTGCAGTGCTCGCCTTTATGCGAAGCTTCTTTTCACTTCCGGCATCGTCGAACTGATTCTGGAAGGCGTGGCATGGCAAGTGGGGCGAATTGCCAACCAGAGACCGTACGATGTCTTTAAGAATGCCAACATCTTCGCCATCGCAGCTACGTTCCTGGACTTCGCCAGAGCCGTCGTAGTGTTGTGGCTGTGTTCTGCGAGAAGTGGTTGTGGACTAGGGACGATTTGGAAGAAGACACGGGCGCGTTTTGGGGATGTGTTGGGGACGATTGAACAAAAAACGTCAGACACTTTTAGCAGCAATGAAACTCACATCGCCTCAAGTACTTCTACGATGGAACTTACATCGCCAAAGTGAGGGTTTACAAGGTAACGAATGGAGTATTACTGTGTGATAGTGCGAAAGTGTTAATGGGATGCATGTGATCCAACAATTTTGAAGAACTGTCAACTTATTTTTAAAAAATTGGGGGAGGTGGGGAAATCCTTCTAAACTGCAATCATATTGTGTTGGCCAATAACATTGCTACCGATGTATGGCAAGTTGTGACATGAATTGATAACAAAAAGAGTGATAGCATGCCTGGAAATCTATAGTAAGATTTGGCATGCCTGGAAATCTATATAATCTGGAAGGGAGAGAATGAGGTAAGACCAAGTGAAATAGGGTTGTAGATTAGGGGATGTGTATTATGGAGAATATGAAGAGAAGGTACAATGGCAGAAGAGTTTAAGTTCGGTTTTGTTCCACGGTACAATAAATTCCTCGATCACTACGACAACTTCATTGAAAAATAAGTTAATTGGTTACAACAAATTCAATTGTCCAAAATATTGATTGTGTTGTTGTCATATTGTTTGTTGGTGTGGCACAATAATATTTTTGTGATTAGAAATTCTTTGTTGGTTAAAATAACTGAGTAGTAGTTAATACGTGTTACATACCATTCTAGAGTGATGGCTTTCCACTTTTCAATGGGTCTTTAAGGATAGAAATTAACTCTACTTTTAAAAAGTTGAGATGTCCTCGGTCCCCTTGCTTTTTTAATCTACGTTAATGAAGTCCACAAATCTCTTAAACATAGCAAATTTCAAATGTACGCCGACGATCTTCAAATTTATATTAGTGGCAAACCGTCTAACATAACTTCAATTGCGCAAAAACTTAACGAAGATCTGACCTCGCTCAGTATGTGGGCAAAATCTATCGCCCTCCTCTTAAATCCGTCTAAATCACAATGCTTATTGCTTGGTTCAAAGAAAACCCTCAGTAAACTTTCAAATTGCACTCTACCCAATATATCAGTTAATAAGACTTCTCTCGTTTGCTGCAGCCACGTAAAAAATCTAGGAATTTATATTGAAAGCTCGCTAAGTTGGGAAACCCAAATAGACGAAACATGTAAAAACGTTTACTCCACCACCCACTCTTTAAAACAACTACGTGATCTTTAGAGGAGTAAAGGAAATGCTTGTTAAGTCTCTTGTCATGCCGCACTTTCATTACTGCGACTTTCTTTTCACTGACTTGACGGAAAAAATGAAAAGTAAATTACAAGTAGCTCAGAACTCATGTATTCGTTTCATATTTGATCTCAGGAAGTATGGCCATGTGACAATTTTTCAAAAAATCCAGGACACTCACACTCGAGGAACGTCGAACGCTGCATTGCCTATCTCTTCTTTATAAAATAATAAAAATTGGACATTTGACAGTTTTAGCAAAAATTTTCAAATTTTTGAAACTGGATCGCGCGCGAGACTCACATCTCCTCTCGATTCCTCTGCATGGCACAACTCTTTATAGTAAATCCTTCACAATACACAGAATACGTTCTTGGAACAAACTTCCTGCTCAACTAAAATCTTTATCAACTTTCTCTTCTTTCTGGCGACGTCTTTTATAGTCTCGCCAAAATAAAGGCACTTTTATTATTATATTATTATTATTTGGGAAACAAGAATTACTTTCTTATTATTTACTTTTTCTCATTTTATATCTAATAATTTTCTTCAAACAAGTGGATGGAAAACAATGTCCTTTAGTATTCCCACATTCTCTGTCTATTCTTTCTCCTTCATTTGTATGCTTTCTTTCTTTCTTTCTCTTTGCTTTTACATTATCCCTCTTTCATTCTTTCAGTACTTGAGCTTCATATGATCTTATGTAATATATAATTTGTAAATTCAGTGTAATATGTATCTACTAAGGTATAATCATATTATAATATGTAATTTGTAAATATTGTCATTATGTAATAGTTTGTTTTGATATCCTTGTTGTAATTTCTATATTTTGCTATTTGTATATTCATAATTATATTGTACTGTTACTGCTGCTTTTAACCTATGCCACCATCCTGATTGGGGTTTTGCTGGATTTACTCAATCGCTTAAGGTTTCACCGGGATGGTCCCTAGTACTGCTTCCCAGTTTTAAATGTAAATACGACCCTCCCAATTTTCATCTTGTATTTAAAATGTAAGTGTTTTAAGATGGTTTGACGGAAGAGCAGACCTTAAGGTCTGAGTCTCACCAAAATAAAGGCACTTTTATTATTATATTATTATTATTTGGGAAACAAGAATTACTTTCTTATTATTTACTTTTTCTCATTTTATATCTAATAATAATCACGCTTCAACACATTATTCAACATTTAATACACGTTCACATCACGAACAAAATTCATGTGTCCGTACCGCAGAGCATGATCGTACCGACCAGTGACCGAAAGCATAGGTCCGCAACGACCTGCGTCCGGGGTGAGTGGAGAACCAGAGCGTCTTCCTCCTCGCGCTCACGCTCGCGCTCACGACCCGTTCGACGCCGCCTCCGTCGCCCACCCCTCCGCCCTCAGCAACGTGGGGGTCACGCGCTCTGGCTCTGCCTTCGCCACCGAAGGCCGTCGTGGAACCTCGAACGAACGCGGAACTGACCAGAGTTTTCCTTTCAAACTTCGTGATGCGTTCGGCAGCAGACCTTTCTTAAATTGTTCCCACGTTTTTCGTGTAGTTAACACATTTCGCTTTACTCCCCTTCGGGTATTCCTTGTTGTGGAAATGGAATTTTCACGTTTCTTTTAGAACTGAACGTCACGTGAGCTACGGTCCCCAATGACTGCACAATCTACTGAAAAATGATCGCGAATTCATTCAATTTGAAAATTTAATGTTTGGAATTTTAAATCAATAATTTAAAATAAATTTTCTCAATAATAACATTCACCAAATTTTGCAACTTTTCATTCTCAACGAAATTATTATTTTTTTCTCTACTTCATCTACCGTTTACGTTTTTCAAGCATAAAATGTGAGTCCCAAAATCTAAGTCGAGCGTTGTTAGTCGGAAGACGAGATAAAACCCGGGGTCTTTCTGCATATCGATCGCCTCGACGTTATCTCATCAGTTTGACTTTGACTTTGCAAAAGGGTCTCACCTCCCTACGGGAGGGTATTTTCTGTTCCAAACCTACGATACCTTCCTATTTCTCACCGCCAATACAGGATTTATAAATACGTGGCAGATTATCTCTGATTTACATTATCAGCTTCCTACTTTCTGATTAACGCTCGTTCGCCATTGCGTGGTGTCGGGATATATTTTTCTTATCAAACGGTTGGTTGTTCTTAGCTAGTTCAATACAATTTTACAAATATTTTAAATTTTAACTAACCTAAAACCTATGCAAGGATTCTTTCAATTTTACATTCTTCCTTAAGAAGCGATCTGATGAAGTCATCACTAACACGTTTTTACGGAAGAAGCGTGCATAATCAATCTCAATGCTACAGAAACGTCTAGGATTAACTTGGATAGTTTTCTCAATGTCTAGAAAATTAGAATCGAGAGTCTTACGTGTTCTAGCCGTCCCCAGTAGCGACTGAAGGACGTACCATTTGTAGAGACGCTTTGAACTGTAATTCATCAAACTGCATTTTCCTCGAGTTCCTATTTTCCTGAACTGACCGTTCGATAACCTCAACACGGCTTTTCAATGAGAAGTCATCATTGGTTACACTTTTTGTCTCTTTGGCATCCCCTTCTTCCAGTTGCAACGATGTCTCCAATTTCCTCGCTAATTTATTCACAGAAATGTTTCCCTGAACCTCGCAATACATCGTTCAGATCGTCGTTCACTCGCGTGAATGACGAGGTTTTCTTCATCCGTTGAGTTAAACATAGCGATGGAGTCACTTCCCCGATTTGATTCCGTCTGTGAAACCGCCGCGCGCATCTTGTCGGTGAGACCCGTGGCGTAGTGCCGAACGCACTCGCCTTCTACCTCTGGGGATGCGGGTTCAATCCTGGTACGATCCAAGTGGTGGACGAAGCGGTGTTCGCGGCAGGTTTTCTCGGGGTTCTCCCGTTTCCTCTGTCTATCATTCCACCTATATCTGTCATCATCATCAGGTGCGGCAGGAAGGGCATCCGGCATCCTAGAAATTCCCCCACAAAATCAAAGTAAGAGGCATCATATCATCCCTATCTCCGACCCCCAAGGATTAGGGAAAAGGAGCTAAGGTAAAGAATATACATACATGCATACATACATACATACATACATACATACATACGAGTACTTATACACACACGAATTCGGCCATTTGACATTGGATATATGTATCGTGCGCTATAACTTTCGACTGCCTGAAGCAATTTCAACAAAACATGGTACAGCGTTGATTGACTATCTGGTAACAAACATTGTGTTGGTGACACATTACTTGCACCCCTAGGGAGGGGTGGGAAGGGGTTTATATTTAAAAATTATCGGAAACAAATTGGTAATGATTACATTTTTTAGGATGCTGAAGTACAGAGTAACATTTGCCATGCCGCTTTAATCACAATCATCCCCTATAAACGGATGTCTAGGGGGGAGAGGGAGAAAATATAAAAGTAATGGAAAATGACCGCTGTTAGACCATAGTTATAGAAACTTGTACTAACATTCCCGATGACACTCAAATCCATGATCAACCCTTATATATCCCTACGGAAGGGGATGCTATTTTAAGTTATGGAAAACGATATAGAAGTGACCAATTCTCAATTTTCGACGTCGCTGAGTTCTGATAGAGTGTAGGTCAAAATTCAGTGCAATGATATTGTGATATATTTAGTGTTTTTTTTTTTTTTTTTTTTTTGTGGGGCTTTAGGGTTTGTCAACATTGAGGTCATTAGAGCCCATGATATATTTAGTATAATGATATTCTGATATAGTGTAAGTTAATATTCAGCTTCAATGGGTAAAAAGACATTCCTAGCATTTCCTGGGGATGGGGCGGTTGAGGATGAAATTTAAAAATAAGCAAAAACAACCAATATTGGTGATGAATGCATTACTTTCTGGGTCACTGAAATGAATAGTGACAACCCCGATTCACATAAGTCCATGATCATCCCCTGTTCACCTCATCAACCCAAGGAGATATCATAAAAATTAGTAAAAATGACAAATTTACAGTTTTTGGCGTCCCTGAGATGAAAGGTGTCACCCTTTATGTTGTTTAAGTCTTAATTCAGTCCCCATGAAAATGACACACTGCTCTATCCCCTAAAGGAAGAGGAAATTACATGAAACGAAACAATAATTGAGAAGGTCCGATTTGCATCAAATAAATAGTTTCCAGGGTTTCTGAGGTGGGTAATAGATCATCCAATGCTGTTTAAATAACATGGAGGTATGGTACCCTTGGAGCTGAGGGTGAGAAGGGCGGGACGTAAAAATAATGTGAAATGACCTGAATTAGAGACAAATCCATTGTCTCTGGGGTTGCAGAGATAATTATAAAAATCAAAGGGGAGTGTGGGAATGGTGTAACATGTAAAAGTTATCTAAAATGATTGATGGAAGTGTTAATTTTACAACATTCGCGGGAGATATAAGAATTTTAGCGGGAGTACATTCATATCTACATTCGTAGTCTTTGTTCCATTCAGGACTATGATAAGTCAGGGATTGGTACATACAAAACTGAGGATCTTTAATGTTATCATGCACATGGTCTTTTTCTTAATTTTACTATCTTAAATTAATGAGACAAGATGTCATATTAATTTATTATGTCTTAATATACCAGTCAACCCGGTCTGTGTTGCACGGGTGTATTTATTGTTGTATTACCTCTCATTATAATTCAGTGCACACCAATAAAAAAATATTTGCATTCACAAACAGTGATGAATTCTGAATTAGTTCATAAGATATAGTGAATAAAAAATAAGAGACATCTTAAAATATGATATTTCAAAACAATATACTCTGAATGATTCTCTACAATACAAGAGCAAAGGCATCAAAGTTTGAAATTCCAATCTTCAATAGTTTTATTTTTCTCTGCGTTGATGAATGTATCAGACAGACAGCAAACCAGCAAACAACACAAAACATTTTCATCAATTTAAACATGATTTATTGAAAATTCAGGATTTCCTTTTTAGATATTTTATTTATGAGTGTTTATATACAATACTCGCTTATATATATAAAAGCGGGTATTGTATATAAACATTCATAATTAGAATATCTAAAAATATTTCTCAGTCATATTATATTTTATGGAAGCATACCATCCCAACTAACATTAAGACTCAATTTCAGAAACTGTCAATAGGTTGGAACTTATAGATTGATAATTGTTGTAGAAGAAATAGTGACCAAGAATGGTGATAAAAAGTAAAAAGTATTAAAAACAACCTCTGAAGATAAATAAAAATATTAAGATATAAATAAATAAATAAATACTTTATTGTCAATGTACATTTCTTGAGATTGGTCTCTCTCCTGTAAGTTGTCTTAATTAAACCAACAATGTTCCTCCACTCAGTGAAACAATGAGCATGTTTTAGTATATCATATTTCATTTCATGAAGAACCATTATTGTCTGTTTTAACATTTGTCCTTATATCAATAAATAGATTTAATTAGAAAACACATTCTACCTACAAAGATACCATGTAAGACAACCATAAACATTTTTAGATGAAGGACGTTGATCAAAACGTTGAAGTCTCTTCCCATGTACAATAAGAATGATAAAATTCACAAATTCTCATCTTTTTGTATTAATCAGTTTACAAAGAACACAGCATCTGGCACACTCATTTGCATTTATTGGGTTCTATCTGAATTAATTTTTGGTTTAGAAGTTATATTGTTTGTTTTCTTTTTGAAGTATTTAAATATTCCTGACAGAGGACTACAATGTTTAGGGTACGGGGAGGAGGAAACATGATTTTTTAATGTTTTTATGGGAGCAAGAGATAAGCTTTCATTTCCATTGGTTCAATCTGTTGGAGTTCTTCTTTTGAAATCATTTCTCCCAAATGGAGGAAGGATAATGATGATGGGACGATTTTCTTGAACAACTGCTCAGCAAATATGGAGGTTAAATTAAATACTCCACGACTGGAATAAAAGTTTTCCTTCGTTATTGGAAAGCATGGGTTCACTGGAAATCTGTGAAAGATTGCTCCTGCTTTCATACCATTTGAACTAGCTAGCGAGTGCAGCTTTACTAGATGTAGATCGTGACCCAACTTGTCCGTCACTGGAGAGAAATGCCATTTCAAATTCATTCCTTGATTTTTTAGAATTGCCATTTTAATTAAGGGATAAAGTATTGTATGAGATGACTGATAACCATATGGAGACAAAATTGAAGGAGAACATTCTGTACTACAAAATTTAATTTTCTTTTTCTCCAAGACAATCCTGTAGAGAGCATGAGTCGGTAAGTTGTCCAAAACTGCCTCACCAAGACCCCTGTGGTCATCTTGACTGAGACGTCTGTCCTGCATTATCTCAACTTGCCCTTCAACTAGTGAACTAACTCCTCCGGGTTGAGCACTTAACAATGTCAACCTGTGAATTTTGTCTTCTATGTAAACTGCAGATGTCATTGGATAATAGTTTCCTTCTATGGGTTGACTTTTGGTATACTTTCTTTTAATCATCTGAAATCCATTGGAGTCTGTGTAAAACACTTTGTCATTCTTGATCGTGCTTCTTACTCTCATAACCAGTTCACAATTTTGCATCTGGGAAATATCAATCACATTCCTGACTTCTAAAGCTAAGGAATTGATCCCAGATATTTTATATATTCTGACTGAGTGTTCAACTAAAGTCATGGTAACTTCTACTTGAGAATAAAGGGGACCTTCAGTGATCCTGATAATTGTATCAGGGTCAAAGAATAGAGGTTGAGCATATCCTTCTGGATGGAAAATGTAAGCACCACTGTCTTTATGAGCTTTATACAGCATAAAATCAATTTGGACTGGAATTTGCGTATCATCTTCTTTAAGAGATAAACCACAAAGAAATCCTTTATCACTAAATTCAGCTTTTAATACATGATTAGAGATGGAAAATCCATGGGAGAGTTTGATAATTTGTATAGGTTCAAACCAGTCAGAGACTCGTACATGACCATTTCTATTAATAATAGTCATTTTTGACAGAGAACTTGATTGACTTGTTTCTCTAAAAGCAGCCACCGAGTGCACCAAATATGTTATCAACGATAAAGGCTTTACGTCTGCAACAAAAGATATGCAGTACAAGGTGTTTATAATTCCTCCAGTGGATGCAAAAATAGGACTAATTTGTGTTGTTACTGGAATGTACTCATTTGTAGTTATTCTGATGTGAGGAGTATTTATGCACAGTGACACAACCTCATATCTTTTCCAGGTTAAAGAATTTAAAATTATTACTCTGAATGGATTGGATCCATCATCAAATGTCAACGTAATTTTCTTTCCTACGCAATCACACTGACCTTGGTTTTCATCTATGTTTACATACTTGGCATCGCCAATTGTGAGGTAAGGGTCACCATATTGTCTGGATAATAAGAAAAGTACAGAATACTGAAAAACATGTTTTAAATTTTTCAGTGCTTCTTCCATTTTAATGTAATAATCATTCATCACATGACTTCTGGCAGTTCCGGTGATGGCGTCATGGTGCTGGAAAAGGCTAATGGACCTTCGAGCTTTGCTTAGTTCTTTATAAATGTCGGAGTTAATTCTAGAAAACCATGAGTCTCCCCCTCCATCTGTTCTATAACTCCACGCCAATCCATATATAATTTCAGTTGCTTGCAAAAAACTTGATAACTCTTGACTTCTTTTCTTTAAAAAAGGTCTGGAAGTAAAATAACCACTCCAGTAAGAACCAGTAGCATCTGCATAAGTAAAAAAGTCATCCGTCACCACTTTAAATAGATCTTGAGAGTAAGATGTATGAAGGGCTTGAAAGTAATCCTCAAGTGTCCCAAATTGTGCTTCAACATCCATCGTATTCTCTGTATTCATGTAATCAATGAGTTTCTGGTAATTTCCAAATTGTCTTCGGCACTCTTCTTCAGTGACATATCGAAAATCATTTCCTACCGGGACTAAAAGAACATTGGTTCTGAACAGTTCAGCCTTTTTGCGATATTGCTTTAAAAGCAATTCTGCCTTTGCTCTGACAGTTTCATTTGTTATATCACGAGGACCATTTTTATGAAACTTACATATGCTTTTAAAGTCAAACTGATAACAAATGGTACGATTTGGGCCACAGGAATGTTGAATACCATAACCATTAAAAGGCATAACATGTGTAAAGATGTCAGAAGAGCTAGATGTATCCCATATCTGCCGCCAAAAGAATTCTAAATTTTGGGAAAGTGTCAAGTTATATTTCATTGCATAATGAACTCGTTGAATAACTATATTTTGGATTCCCATTCTTTTGAGTAAGTACGGCATCGTAGCTGAGTGTCCAAATGGATCAATAGCCCAACTGTTTTTGGGAAAACAATTATGGAAGTGTTCTGTCACCCATTGATGACCTTCTATCATTTGCTGTAATATGGAGAAGTAACTGTCTCTTNGTAATAGCTTCATCATTCATTACCCAGCCACCAGTAACAAGTTCCAATTGACCATTATTTATGAGCCTTGTTATGTTTTTCTTCATAATATCATCAATTTCATCCCAAAATAAAGAGAGGAATGATATTTCTGCCCAAATGAACTTAAGTCTCTGATCCTTGGAGAGGTTTGAGACCACATTTCTCAAAACTTTTTTGGTTTGATAATGATAGTAATGTTCAAAAGTGTGTAACCAACCTGGATCATTGTGTGAATGAGGTACAATAAAAACTTTTAATGTTTTATTTTTGTTCCTCCAGTTGTTCAGATTTGATACCACATACCCTAGTTTAACTTCTGTCTTCGACAGGTTTTTGGGGCTAGAGAGTTGGAACTTGTCAGTTTCGTCCAAAACACCATCAAACGAGAGTAAATATTTTTCCTCATCTTTTGTTAACAACAGCAACAACAAGACAACAGTTAATAAAATCAAGAGAACTCTTATAGTTAATTTCATATTTTTACAGGATAGGAAGAGACTATTGGGGCACTAATGACTTTTGTCATCACTGATTGCTCACGATTGCTCACAAAATAAGTTAAATTTTATTAAATCCCAATTCTCCAAATTTGCATAATTTCGAGCTGCAATATCATGCACTTCTGTTAGGACCATTCTTTTTCAAATGAAAGAACAAATTGGTTTAAACATACCAGGATAATTTTTAAAACTGCTACCCTCATTTGAACAAAGCTCTTGAAAGTTCATTTGTCTGGATCCACCTTTAACTTTAATCGACAACTTTAAAATAATACTACAGCCATATCAATGCTTTTGATATTGGAAGAATAAATAGAAACGAACATTTGCCGGTGCTGAAGCGTCGGGATCAGTCGGGATGAACTCCCGTGATATGCAACGCGTGGTAAAAATCTGTGCTGCAATCGCGGTGCACACGTGCGCTTTATTTATCTAATTTTAACAAATAAAAGGCAAGTGAAGTATTGTTTATTTGATGTTAAAGAGAATTCGTTTATTTACTTCAGACGGCCATGTGTCTATTATCAAAGAACTTAGATGAAATATGTGTACTACTTCCGCACAAACTTTGATAATATTTGAGCTATGAATCTTGGGCAATACGATCATATAACTATAACATAGCCTTCTACACTACTTCTACAACTAGTAAAGAAGGGTATAACCTATAACATGCGTTCTCATTGAGAGAACCTACGTCATAACTTGCATCCAATATCTTTGATAATAGACATATGACTGTGTAATACCGACCTTAATAACTAATCTTGCTTGTTTAAATGGAATACTAAAAATCCATTTATATAGGAGACGAGTTATGTGACGAGTAGGAGTTGGGTGGTAGGTCACTGTTAGTAGGTGGGCCGCTTATCTGGATTTACCAACAACTTGGCCCACATGGAAGGGTTAGTAGAACATGGGGTTGATAGTTAGAGTTATTGATGCTAAGAGGAGCTGGATAGAGGAAGGAAGGTTTTGCTTTTTAGTAGTTACAGCTACATGAACTTAAGGACATTAATGTCAAAAGCTACAAATTATTTCTGGCCGCGTCGGGAATCGTAGATAAGCGAGCACTCGAACACCGATCTGCACCAAATTTCAGCTTCATCGGATAATCGGAAAGGAGATAAAATTCTTCTACAAGTTTTCCTCTAAACACGCATACTAACAAACATGTGAAGTTATATGCAGTACATCACAGGTTATGCAGTATGGGCGAATATTTGTCCAGTACGAAATCCTTTTGCAGCAAGGAAAAAAAATTAATTGCAATTTGATATGAGTACTGCGTTACTCGAAATTAAAGAAAATAAATTATATTTACACATATGATGCAGTGAAGCTTTATTTGTACGTAAGAAGTCATACCAGTTGTAAACAATCTCTAAACATATATAAATAAATGAATCGTCAATTTCTTGATTATTAACGAATCATTTTCGCGCTTCTAAGGAATCGCTTCTAAAGATAGTGAGAAATTAGCATGTTCTTAACATTAAAAAAACTGGTTGTGAAAGTGCCCCTTGCAGTTAGGCCGGGAGTGAGGGTGGGGTGGGGCGGCAGCAGAAGGAAGAGGGGCACTAGAGTACTCGTGCACCATGAAAAAAAAAATCCTTTAAAAAGTCCTGACACGGAATGAATCAAGGAATAGAATTCGCCACACGTGACCGAGGAGGGATTACTTATTAAGCGCGAGGTGATATGTGAAAGTGAATTACGACGTTGTGCGATTTAAGCGTATATGCTATTAAGGTGAAACGACGACTTTTGAGACCCGGGGAGGGAGTCTCCTGGAGGCCCCCTGTTCCAGTCACACATCAACGTGTTATGTAAGGATTACGTAAAATAAATTGAAATTGGTGTTGTATTTAATAATATCAGCTATTATTATTTCACTGTTATATAAAAATTATATTGTATACTGTAGTTCAATTTTACATCTTTGTATTATTTTAGGTGATCCATTTGGAAAGGCCCCTTCTGGAGCCCACCACTCCCCCGCTCAAGGTACGTTACTCAGGCTGAAACACAAGGAAGAGTTTCCGTTAAAATATATTTTGAAGGTATCCCGCGGCAAAAACTTCCTGGAGTAAATGTAAAGAAAGTAATAATTGATACTAATAGTAGTAATAATTATTATAATGAACAATTCATTCATTAGAATTAATGTCTCCGCCACACTCAGTCGAAATATGCTAACATGCGAAATGCGAGTGAGAGAGTAAATGAAGTAGGGAATTAAACATTAAAATTTTGATTTGGGGGGGGAGGGGGGCTCGAGCCCATGCGTACATCATTAAGCATATGGCCGCATATATCCACAAAAGACGGGCCAATGTGCGTCGTGGCCCTTTTGTGGATCACAAATTTTCAGAGGCGACCAACTTTCCCGGACTCTTCTTTCATTATCACAGTCTCCAGTTTTGGAAATTTCAGAAATTTAATTATTACACTTTATATATACATGATTCGTTTTTTGCTCGCAACAACAGCACTCTCCAATTTGGGGTTTTGCTGACGGGATCTCGTACCCCAGGATCGAGACATTCATATGGTGTATCTCCCAGGCGAATAGAATCTGGAAAATCTTTAAACAATCGTGAAGCAAAGCGCGCGCGTTATCATCGAACGCGAAGCGAAGGACACCGTCAAGGACACCGTCGTCCGTCCGTCCGTTGGGGGAACGAACGCAGGAGCGCGGATTTTAGATGGCGCGGAAAAACTGGATAATTTGGTGCACTATGATGCAGTTTTGAGACCAACGAGTATGTAAGACTATGAGGAATTTATGAGGTCAATCTATGAGGAAAACATTGTGTTTCTATCCAAATTGTTTATAAATATACAAAGCTTGGATTTTTTTGCCACCCAAAGTTCAGTACAGAAGATGGCCGCTAGGTGGCCGGAAAAGCTTTATGCATTAAACAACTCGGAAAGACACATTATATGTTTTCTTTACTGTTTATGAAAACTCTATCAACACCTCACCATCGCCTCATATGAGTGTGTAAGAATATATTTTTACTGCCATTGCCGACGTAAGCCAAAAATTGGGCCTCCGCTCCGAACAATTTCTCTTTTTACACAATAATGTTTTTCACTTGAGCCCCGAATCCACTTTCATCCTCTCTAAAAGTTTTTTTTTCGAAATCACATAGAATTTTATTCATATTTTCACCGAATTACTTCTTAGGCGAGGAATATTTTAAAATTATATTTTCAAAACAACGCAGATACATGCATCTTATGTAAAACTTATTTTAAAAATAAGTTGCCACAATTTCTCAATTAATATTTGCGGCTGTGAAAAGTATTACCGGCATGTAGATAGAGATATTCCTCATTTTCTTTGCGTAATGATCAGAAAATTATATTTTCCTGCAAGAATCCATAGCCATCCATTTGCATTCAAGTAGATAAACAGTGTATCAGCAATATAATTTTTCACAAAAAAAGAGAGGATGTAATTTGGGTTTTCAAAAAAAAAGAAGAAGAAAGTTTTGGACAGCGCCAAAATTTACGAAATTTTTCAATGGTTTTTATGTTAAAAGATAGCTCATTTCACGCTGAACGACACCATTTTTATCTATCATTTTAACCGAAGATCTGAAACTGTAGTTTTTATATCTAAGGCTGTTGATACTGTGCAATGGTGCTGTAAAAATCGAATGTTTTTAGAATTTTTGGAATAATATAACTCAGAAATAGGTAGAAAGAAGTATACGAGCAACGTATCCGCCACTCGAGAAAAAGTGCTTTCAATGAATTTAAATTGATTTTAAAGTAATTTTAGGTCAATTTCGATACGTCGCGGTATCAAACACCTGCTTTGATAGGAGGGGTGTTAACTACTCACCCGTTCGCCACACGCCGTGTGATCAAAGCAGGAGTCCCGGGTTCGATTCCCGGCTCGTCGCCATTTTCACCCGACCGAAAGTTATCATATAGTGAATATTGTTTATCAGAATTAAATAAAAAATGATAAGGTCTTTTAAAAAGTCCCCTCTGAATGTAATGACATTTTATTGACGTTATAAAGTTATTCAAATATGAAAAGATAAGTTTCAAAAGCCCTCCCCCCCCCTCTACATTTCTTTTCATTCCATCACTTTTTGACTCACGTTTGTCCTGGGGCGAGGGGGTGAAACATTGGGTGTTTGATACCGCAACGTATCGAAATTGACCTAAAATTACTTTAAAATCAATTTAAAACTTAAATTCATTGAAAGCACTTTTTCTCGATAACGGATGCGTTGCTGACCGAAAGTTATCACATATCTTCTCCACGTGTAGGGTACACGGAAGAAAANTTCTTTCTTCTATCTATTATTTTCCGTCTCCCTGCCCGATAAATTAGAATAACAATAATTTTGGTAGATGCTAGAGCACCGTACCACCCCCGAATTGGCGCCCATGAGCCCTGCCATAATAAGCAACTTTAACCTGCAAACACTTTAACTCTAAATGATCTAGTTTTCTCATTCAAATATATGAATGAAGCTCAACTTTAGGTGAGCTAAAGTCACACACAGAATAAATATTTTACAAAGTAATATTGTGGACGGGACAAGTCCAGCAACTCGAATCCGAGGTACAGTAGTATTTCTGAGTGGATTGCCCTCTGTCCAGGTAACAGACTGACATTTACGGGGTTCCTCTCCAATTTTTGGTCTCCATATGTTTTATACAACAGAAATTGCGATTGTGAATGTGCCATTCTTCTTCGCGCCCTCTCTCTTTCGACATCGAGATTCGTTTGTTGACAGATGAGTGGCGGACCGCGCCATTCACTACTCCTAGCCGGGATTTTGAGTGATCGGTAAAAATACATTTGTTGGATTGTACATGAATGCTCGGGAGGGTATTTTATTTTTTTGAACGATATAGTATTATTTAGATATGAGTTATAATGCGTAATAAATTAGGAAAGACAGAATGGCGTTATACAGTAAGATTAGCTTTGCGGATTCTAACCTTAACTGTCTCTAGTGTGGAATCTTAGATAATAATGGATTTAGAAAAGGTTGTGATTGTTGTCCTTGTCACGGTGGCTCTTGGACTGGGAGGATTTATTTTGTGGGGTCCTCCCGAAAAACGTAGAAGAAGAACCGGTTAGTATTGGTTATATTTGTACATTGGAATGTTTACACTGTAAGTTGTTTTTCCCCATAATTCTATTTTGTTGCTGATATATTGTGTTCGGTATGTTATAGGCCGAATTGGTGGTCTTGTCAATCTAGGGTACACTTGCTTTCTCAACACACTGCTACAGGCTTTGGCCGCCTGCCCTGCAATGGTAGAATGGTTGTCACAACAGGATGCATCTCCTGATAGTTTAGTTCGCACCCTGAAAGATGTTCTTCTTGGTAATCTAGTTCACTCTTATCCATGTTATTTCAGTTGTTACCATTCACTAATGTGAATGTCATTTCAGTTCTGAATGGTCAACATCCTATAATTGATGATGATCCCTTCACTCCGTCAGATGTCATCAAATCTTTGACTTTAAAAGGTTGGGTTATATCACCTGGGGAGCAAGATGCTCATGAATTATTTCATGTTGTTATGACAACTTTGGAGGAGGAAGCTCAATCAGGAAAATCTCAAGTTAGTATTTTTGTAGTTCTTGCAAATTTTAGTTTTACCTGTGTAATCGTTTCAATTTTTCTGTTTTGTTAGTCTCAGGTGCTTTCACTATCTGATGCTTTAGAAGGTCATCTTTCTCATGGTATAGCGGTTCCTAGAAGAATACAATCAGAGCACGGAAATATTATTGCTGCTGCATTACGTAACTCGAGAGACACACCCCTTGTTTCTTCATGCCCAGCCTTTCACCTTGGGGTACAAGCTCCTCCATTTCAAGGATTGCTAACTAGTCAACTACAATGTGTTGTTTGTAAATATAAAGTGAGTTTTTTTTATGTTCGTATTTTTTAAATAAAATTTTTCTCTGCAGGATCCTGAAGATGCTGTGCTAGAATAGTCCAATAATAGTGACTTATACATTTGCTGCAAGAGTATAAAAAGCTTAAAATTTAATTTAATTTAATTTTCAGTCAGCTGTGATCTATGATAAATTTGACAGTTTATCACTTCACTTACCTAGTTGGAGTGAAAATGTATTTACTAAAAAAATTACTCTTCAGCAACTTTTGGAGAAATTTGTGTCCACTGAAGTTGTTAAGGATGTTTCTTGTGAGAAATGTAATTTACAGCATGACAAAAACAATAAAATTAAAGGAAATGCAAAGAAGACACTTAAATTTGGAAAGGTGAGTTATGTTAAAGAAATTGCAGGATTAATAAATTAATATTTTTGAGCATTTATTTTACTTGTTATACTCTTGCTCTAGCTTCCCAAGTGCCTTTGTTTCCATATTCAACGAACCATATGGGAGCGAAACGGGGAGGCATATAAACGATATGACCATGTAGAGTTTCCTGAATATCTTTCAATGGATGATTATACCTTCTTTCAAGGCCAAAAGCAAATGGTGAGAGTTAACCTGAATGTTCTTGGAATAATTTTGTTATTCTTGGATACATTTACCAACCTCCAATTCTAGGTACCTGTGACTGAAACTGCAACAAAATGTGATAGCGACAAAAATGAAAGACGACTTCCTGGCGGAAATTTCAGGTGAATAGAGTGGTAATTCAGAAAAACCCTTTATTCGTATTTGTTTTATTAAATGTAGCATCTATTGAATCACATTTCTATATTTCTAGTGTGAAGCACTTATACAAGCTCACAGGGGTGATTGTTCATTCGGGAAATCTAGATGCTGGTCATTTCATGACTTACAGACGGGCTCCTTTGAGAGATAAGTAAGAATAGCTAAGTTTCAGTTTTAAAGATATTATTTACCAATATGGTTTCTAATACATTCTGAAATGTTTTTTATTAGGTGGTACTATACATCTGACAGTGAAGTGAGGGAATCATCATTAAGAGAAGTAATGCAATCTTGTGCATATATGCTATTTTACAGTAAATGCGTCCGAATTGCCAAATCTTTGTAAAGTCCTACAATTATTTAATCGTAAATCAGAATATTTTCTGTAGCTGGTCTGAATCATCGTTCTCCAAGTGAAAGCACAGATAACTCTCCAAACAATTTCGTCAAATTACTTTTATAGAATGCAGTTTTGTTGGACAAGAAGGACCTGTGCTGATCAATGGTGGATATGATGGTCTCAAAGAGCTGAGACAAAGTTTTGTATATTTTGCTGCTATGAATAAATTATATTTAGAAATTTGTAATTCTCTTTTAGATTTTCTTCAAAATATTCCTATAAACCATTAACATAAGCTTCAATAATATGAGATTTTATTCCAAGTACATTTTTTTAAATACTTCAGAAAGAAAAATGAATATAATGTTATTTCTTGCTGACCAGAAAATTTTGAAATTCTCTATAAACAAATAATTTCTCTAAACTGAGTTAGCATTAGGTTCACATTGTCTCCAGTAATAGGTGATGTTATAATTTTTCCTGTATTAAATTGCATCCTGCCTGATTTATTAAAAAAATGGATCCTGAATTTTAAAAAATGAATATGCATACTACCAAAAATAATCCTGAATTTTGTTACACTGATTGCAAAATTCTTCGTTTTTCTTACAGGAAAGGTCTCTTAATATACCTTTTTAAAAATATCAACCTTCCACGCCGAGAAGTAAATTGAAAGTTTCTTTATGCAAAAGTGAACTACCACCATTCAACCTCCTCCTTCCTAAAGAAAGGCCTCTTGGTGCAGACAACGGCAACAGTTTGATTTGTGGGATGCAAAGATCACTACTGAATTATTTCTACAACACTTTGGGCTAAATATTTTCAATTTAAAATTTATTATTATTACTCTTGCAAAGTATAAACAAGTAATACTTCTTTGAATGTTGATTTAATTTCCTGGGGGTTCCAATCTGGCCTTTATTACAAATAAATAAATGAACCTTGATGTCAAAACAAAAGTGTCGTATGGCGTAGGACCACGGGGGGAAGAGAGAGAGAATAAACTGAGTTACCATACAGAACCAAGCTAGGGTCTAAGGGTCTAAGGGCAGCGGCGGATTTTATGTTTATGTGGCGATATCCATTTATTATTTCTTAAATGCAGTAAAAATTCAAGATTAATAATTAAGAAAAAATATTAATGACATTCCTGCCTATGTATAAATCTGCTTTTACCTGAAGGAAAACCAGAGAAAAATCCAGGCCAGGAGAGGATACTCAACCTTGACAAGGTTGCCTACAGGTAGAAACAAATAATTATGAATAAAAAGTAACAAAAACAGCCTGTTTTGGAAAAGAAATATTTTTATTAGTATTAAGAGTATTGTACCAATGGTGTGAACTGTATTAATATCACACTTTTGACAGATTCAAGTACTTCATAATTTTCAACCTTGAGTCAATAATTAAGGCCAACTGTAAGAAGAAAGATATTTTTTTTTTTTAAATATGCCAGGTATCTTTAGAATAGACTGTTTTTCACATGACAAAGTATTGTAGAAGACAAAAAGAAACATTTCAGGCACATTCGATTTGGAGAAAAGGAAATCAGCGGCTCACTTTGGAAACTGAACCAAAACATCAATGATGACATTTGGAGTGTTGGTTAGTGAGCATTTTGAACTGCATATGCTCATCTCTTCTTTGAAGAAAATGCTGCCACTTTCTTAAGTGCACTTAGATAATACTATTTTCCCAAAAATATTCATCCAAGTACCATCAGGAGATTCAGAGGATATCAATCAATGATATTCAAAGACTCCCGAACACACAGAGATCAAATTGGCTGTGTTCTCAAGTTACATATACCTACTTTCAGCAAACTGTTCACAGAGTTAGTGTGAAATTATAACCATAATATTATGACTTTACAATATCGATACCATTGGCTAATAATTTTGCCTTAACAACGTTCAAAGTGGTGACTTAAGAATTTTATTTCCCAGCTTATTGTTCGTTGCAGTTTCCTTTGGTGTTGCCACTGGGCCACCTTCGAAATAAGCAAACGATTGGTAAACACTCGTCATTTTTTCATTTCATTAGTTTATCCAATTCCATTCTACTACAAAAGGTACAGGGCTCAGTGTTTCATGTTTGTTGGCCCAGGGATGATATCCAACCACTTTGCACAAACTAGTTACTGAAATTAAACAAAACTCGCAAACAAGTCTGTTTAGTTATCCAAAAATAAATTTTATTTAATACTCTCCTCTAAAGTGAGTTGAATTAACAAAGAACATTATTGTTTTCAATAATAATATAGAAAATATTTGTATTTTTTTATTACATCTGACATACTAATGATTGTTTTTGAGCAGACAACTTTTCCCTCAATAATTCTACAATACGATAGAAAACATAATGCACATAACGTTGCTTGGATCTCGTGAAATGTGCAAGTAAATTTTTATATTTACGAATTTTTCTGCAAGAAATAATTCACAAGTTTTGCTTTAATGAATTATATCCTTTATTAATTGCATTTCAAGTACGTTTATTTAAAATTATATTTAAAATAAAAAGTGTTATTTTATTAGTGATAAAGGAATCCATATTTAATTTTCTGTGTATCGTTATACATGTTTCAATTAATGTATTCCTCTTTTCTGTGCACGAGTGCCTTATAAAGTTATTCAAGCCATGCGACCTGCTCTACCTCAACACCAAGATAAGGGCAAGAGAATTGGGAAGAAGAAGTGTTGGGTTACAGAGGGATATTCACAAAGGGCTGTGTCATAGCATAGATCATAGAAGTTATAATAATAAAAGGAACCTAATATAATCTGTGAGTCAGTTTCTTTTTTCCGGGGGGGGGGATTCAAAAAATGGTGTTTTGGAAGTTAAGAATATTTGATAGGTAAATAATAAAAGTACTTTTAAAAATATCATATATTAAAATAAAAGTCATAGCAATGTATTAATTTTCAAACTTTATTGACATTTTAACAAGATAAATAATTTTAATTCATTTTTTAAACTGATGAATAAATCCTAAAAGTTATGCCGTGCAGAGATCTATTGAGACCACTGAATCGAAAGGTGCGAGAATGGGATAAGGTCTAGGTCACCTTGTGTGTATCAAAAGACTTGGGGACTAGTCACATTCGCATGAAACAAGAAGTGACAACAGATGCCAGCCTCTCATGTCCCACAGACAGCAAATCTAGAAAACAGAGTTTCATTGTTCTTTGCACTGAAGATACATTGCTTTGCCTCCAGTTTTAGTTTACTGTTTTGATCAAGGTCCGAGCTCAATTTTGTACCTCGCCTGTTTTCCCATGTTTTGACGTTCGCAAGCCCGCATGTTTTTGTTATAGTGAATGACCTATTTTTACTCCTGTAACGAGTGTCTGTCGGGGGTCGGACCCAGGAATGTCGGGGCAGTCTCGTTCTCAAGATTTCTTGCATTGTCCTCAGACACATGGAAATAGCGGAAGGACAGGATTCGAACCCTGAACCTCTAGAAGTTGGTCTCAGAATGAGGTATCGGTATAGTCATTTTCATCTAGCAATACATGATGCAACTGCCACTGTTCTGGGTAAAATAAAAACTAAACCAACAGTTATGCATAAATCAGTTGATATTTAGGAAAATCTACCTCAAAACCTGCTCCAATGTAAATTACATGAAATATAATGTGTGTAATTATCTACTTTTTCGTATATTAGGACTTCACTGTTATTCACAATTCTTTCTTTAAATAAGAATGATATATAGAAAAATAATTTCATGATTTTGACAATCATCCAAGAATTATTCAAAACTATGGTTGGAAAAACACTCAATAACATTATAAAATACATTCAAAACCTAATATATATATATTTTTTTAATTTCACTAAGAATATTTAAAAACTTGGAAGGAAATGTGTTATTTTCTTTTTACAATCCTTTATACAAAGCACGTACAAAACACTTTAAGTACAAAGAAGAACTTGAAACATAGTATGGCAATAAAAATACTTCTTTAAATACAAGAAAAAGAAATATTTGTACATAAAATGAAATCTGCTTAAAAACAGCAGAATATAAAACATATGTACACAAGTTTAAAAATTATTGTAATAATAACAAGAACAATAATACTTTTCTAAAACAGAAATAGTGGTTTCTCATTGGCTCAAACAAGTAAATATTTGATAACAAGAATAAATTTCTGCATCACGTCCAATTGTCAACAATAACTGAGAAGACCACTGATATAAAAACACTCTTCAAAAATCTTCGGCACACAGTCATCACAATGATTTTTATCACAAGTCCTCACTTCTTGAGCATTGCAATAAAATTCATACTCTTCACTCTTTTACACTAAATCTGAAACAAAATTTTAAAACATCTCAGAATAATGAATAATTATTTTTTATAAGTTTACTCAAGACACTCCAGAAAGGACCTTCAAGTAACTTACTTCCCTTTGAACATGAGCTCACCTGAAAGTCAGACAACGCTTAGGTTTTCTGAAACAAGATATTCTTATCAGCCTCACAGGTGGCTCCATAGTACAAGTTTAGAGGAGCACATGGCTTCCTCCGTGCTAAGTTTGCACCCGATTTTATTTGTATGTTTTCAGGAGAATGTGAACTGTTTTCATAATTTTGGCAAATGTGGCAAAATTTAGCAATTTTTTGTTGTAACACTGTTCATCCAAGTTTAACTAATTCATGTAGAAGAATTTGGGCAGAAGCTAAACTCGGCTAAGTTCCACCTTTAACCCTCATGTAACGATCCTATTTTCCAATAAAATAAACTGAACTAAAACATTTTTTATAACATGCTTTTACTTTAAAATCCTGAACCAAAATGTAAAAAAGAATATTCAGTAAAACTGAAAATCGAAGCAGTCGCACTACAAAAAAATTCCTAACTTGGTCATGCGTGCAAGTACTTAAAATATACATTAATGTCGATATTTTAAAAATGTGAAATACAAATTTTTAAGGTTTGAGGGTTTCTTTTTTCCATAAATTTTGAAGTAGAATTAATAATTACGATACTTGTTGCCTCAAGCTTTAAAAATTTATACTTCATATTTTAAAAATATGTATGTTAATGTACCTTCTAAATACTTGAATTTTTGAAAGTCTTACAACTTGAATTCTGTACCAAAACAACAAAAATGAAAAAGAAATGTACGTTAATGTGTACATCAAAAGAACTCCTTTCAAGCAGTTAATAGAAGTGAAATAACATTCGGACAAGTTTTTCAAGCTTTCATTGCTAGATCAACTAGACTGTTTTCAACTTGTAACATAAATATACATATGTAAACAGTAGCATGGAGAACTGCAGTAATCTTCTAAACAGGCACGTAATGAGTTAAATTTCAGGCTATATCCACTACACATATTCTGTGAAAAACTCTCTACTCTGCAGTTGAGGAGAATGAGAGGCAAGTTCAAGTTTCGACATCCAATTTATTTTGTGCATAGACCTCCTGCGAAGTAGTGTATTTATCCAAACAGTCATCCGTCTTTCTTTCCAGAAAATAATCACCCCAAAATTCCGTATATTAGAGTTTAAGATAGGATAGGATAAGCCTGGTTGATCACTCAGCCTGGTGCATGAAAATGAGGTTGTATTCGCAGGAACAGAGAGCAATACAATTAAACTGAATGTGAAAATACCCACATGATAAACAACTTCTCTTTTTCATTCCATCAATTCCTACAAGACCAAATGTTCCTAGGAAGAGTTACAAAAGATGTAATGATGAGATTTAAGAAGGATATGCTAAAATTCATGCCATGTCATGGGTACTCAACTCGTTTATGAGAAACAAAAAAATAAATTTAGAACAAGCAGTCACAAACGGAGGATTATAGAAACAAGTAACGTAGTGAAAGGAAGGTACAGCAAGGACCATGAATAATGATGTATTGGATAAACTACAGGTTAGACCTCAGGAGGAAGTCTTTGCTCCCTAACCATCTCACTGCGGAGCTTTCAATAAGCGCAGGCCAAAAGTGGTCCTGATTATTTTTATTTAGTACTGAAACATATCGACTCCAAATCATGTAACTTTGCCAAAAATTATGCAATACGGAAAAAGTTATATCCAAATAAATATCAATAGCAGTCACAAAAGCGATTATTTGCTGTAAAGAAATACAAGTTAATAAGACAACAAACAAAGAAACAAGGTAATATTCGTTCCACACGTTCTATGCAGAAAGAACAGAACAGCGCTACAAGAGCAAGTGAATGGAATGCCAGATATTGGCGATGGATTTAAGTTTTGAGAAGTTCGAATGTCCTACCAACATAACGCGAGGTACAAATATCGTTACTCTTATAGACGATGGCGAAGTAAAACTGTTGGCTGCATTGAGTACAGGTTCTATACCAACATCAAGCCAGTTAGACTGACGATAAAGAAATTAATTAGTTAATAATTTATTGTCGAGAGAGCTGTTACAAACTGCCAATGACCACGTTGAGGACAACAAAGTAATGTACTGCGACTAATACAAAATAAACTGATAAACATACAGAATTCATTATCATATTCATGTCTTTTTTCTTAAGTTAAATTTCTAGAAGAAAAGAAACATGACTTGGGAGTATATGTCCTGTCGAAACATTAGTGATATAAGAGAAATAAATGTTCAGTATCACTAAAAATTCACCAGTTTGAAATATTATTTCGCGTGTTTTTATACACGAGTTTATAGTATATCTTTGTCATTGAATTTTCCTCTAGAAAATGCGTATTCTTTGTTCACCTGAAACATTGAAAGAACACAGTATGTTTCTTAAATGTAAGCACATTTATTCTAGAAAATTTGTTTCTATGTTTCAATACCAAACGCCAAGAAATAAAACCAAGAAAATTATAATTAGTCTTTCAAATGTGACTTCAAATCTTAATTATAAAGTGGCATATTTGTATTTTGTTAAATTAAAGAGATTCAGTATTGGATAAGGATATATTACAGTATCACAGTACGCAATGCAAATGCAAAACGTATTGCAGCAGTCAGTGCATGACCTTCTACTATAGCAATAGTTTCGGCCTTTAGTGGAAATGGTTGACTTTTATCATGACTGTCCAAAGTGTGAGCTGAAAGTAGGTGACAAAAATTTGCAAACTTCTCGATTCTTTTTCAATGCCTTCCAGAGTGCCCTCGTCACTAATATTTTGACAGGACATACTAACAGTCAATATGTTTCAGAATAAAATAATGAAGACCACTTTCAACCTGCGCTTGTTGAAGGTTTCCTTGTAAGAGAGGGAGCAAGTGTGTTTAACACTCATCTGGTTCCTAAGTTCTCAGGTAACGCAACATCTCTCCGACCCAGAGATTCCCTAACCCTTTAGACCCACGTCTTCCTCGAACTGCAGACCATTTCCAGCTCAGCCCTCAACATAAACCATTCATCATAATTATACTTATAACAAGATTACCTTTCAATACTTGTGAACAAGTGAGATGGTAGAGCCAAATATAAAAAGATCTAAAATGTTTCAGTTTGTGTAAAGGGCATTAATGTCAGAAAAATCTATATTATATTTCCATTTACAATACCACATACTGGGGCATGGCAGCCCCGGCAAAGGAGCATTACGGTGCACACTTCAGAAACCACTGCCACATAGTACTTTCATTCAAATTATATGGTTAGGAGGAAGAGCAGGTCCAATGGTTGAACCTCACCACATGAAATAAAGGCATTTTTAAGACATGGATGTTTTTAACAACAATATAAATAAAAATCAATTTCAGAAACATAAGATCAAGTGGGATAATGTTAAGTGTTTGGATACAGAATGCAACTTTTGATTCGCATGTCTTACATGTTTCATCTATGTACTATTAATATGACAATGAACTGTAAAACTGACAAGCTGGGAATTGAACCCAGGCTTCCTGCTTTAATCGCTTGGGTTAACTACTACACCACCCATTTGTCTTCCATAATTGTATATAATATCCAAAGCATATGGATGGCCTGGGTGAACCAGGTTCTTACCTTGAGAGCTTCTTCTATTTCACAGTTTAATGCTTCCTGGTGGAAGACTATAGTTACAGAGACGATAACATCTCAAGTCGTTGACTAGCCTTTGGATATTTTGGGCAAAAGAAGGGAGATCCTGGGGGCGACATACGACAAATTTTCAACATTTATTTTAAATACTTCAGTAACTTAAAATAAAATATTATAAGTGCTAGGTATGCCACACAGGATGGACTACTAGTTCTGATTAAACCGTGAAATTGTTATTAAATTATAACAAGCCATTTCTGATTAGAATATTCTTGAGAAGTTTTCATAACATAATAAATTAAATTGCTTTACACTAAACTTCCTTACAATTAATTTTTTGTCAGGAACATTCTTTCAGGGTACCTCAGCCCCATTTTCCTATGAAGGATTTTGGGGCACCAAGTGATAAATTCCTTTTAATGTTAAATTTTGTACGAAGGCAAATTAGAAGGATATAAAATCCAGAAACAAAAAATCTGCGTTTAATACGACTGAATATAGGGATTGTGACAAAAGATATACAGGACAAACAAAACAAAATATTAATTAAAGCAAACATAAATTCCAAGTTGAAGAAAAAATATTTTGTACAGCGCACCAACAGATTTAACTACCTTAGGAAAATGATTCAATTCCAAACATTTAAATTTTGTCTACTGAATTTCAAAGGACTGAGAAAATATTGATCCACCCCCGTGTCATTCACACAGCAGAGTTTCAGCCACGTTGGGCTGAAGATAGGAGCGAGGTTCCAAGAGAACATGTTCCTAACTGAAAAGTTAATGTCAGTGAAATTGAGTGTAAAAACACGATGTAATGTAATATTAATATATTATATGAATATGACATGTTTTATCAAAATTAAATATTGAGCGTATTATTTTCATATTTTGCTTTCAACAAATTTAGAAGTCAAGAAATTGAATAAAAGCAGACAAGCACATTTAACTGAGGAAGAAATGATTTCTGCAAATGACTTCTCAATATTTATATGTTTTCACTAAAGAATAATTGCAAATCACATAGTTGCACTAATAATAACTTATATATCTATTATTCACATTTAATATCAATAAGACTTCTTGAATTGTGGATGAAGGAACACTATGGAACTTATTCACTGACATTAATTGAAATAATCAACAACCAAAAGAAATCAACTTTTTATTCACATCTTCAGAGACTAAATGTGAAGATTCTATTAACTCACAACTTCCGAGTACCTACTCGTGGAGGAGTGTTTGCAACGTCTGCTCTGGCCGCAGGCGTGTTATCCACTGCACACCCGTCACAGTGGATAGCACACCTGCGGCCAGAGCTAGAAGGTCCTGGATTCGAGTCCCGGTCCGTCGCAATTTTCACCTGGCTGTTGACATTGAATGAAGGTTCTTTGTTAACTGACAACAATATCTACGATGAAATGGAGACTGATACACCTACCACATCATCTTTGAAGTTCCTTTGAAGAATACCCCTTTGCCCGTCATCGAGTCCTTCCGTCGATTGGAGGAACTGCGACAGAAACTCATTATGGAATGCAGGGAAGTTAACAGCAGCCATGTTGTAAATGGCATTTGTGATTTCTTCATCTAAGAGAGCATGCGACTTGTGGATTAGGGAATGTAATAAGACTGTCACAAATTGCCTGAGAAGTTCTTCACAAAACACGTGCTGAAACGAAAGGAAATAGTAACGTGGTTAAATGAATTCTATAATGGGTGGAGCACTTCTGTTACTTTAATAACTACAGAATTCTTTTTCTTGTCCTCTCACCCCGACACAAATGTCCATAACATTCATCCAGTAAATGGAACAAAGACTTACAAAAGGTAAGCAATGCCTCAAAGAAGAAATATAGAAAATGAGAATATTATTTACACACAAAAATTCAGCTAATACTTATTTTTTACACGGAATACATTTTGAAGAATGATTTCTTTAACTTGTGTTGGACAAATGATCATTCCACTTACATCGCTTTCTATAAAAAATTTTTCAAATGTTAAATGGTATTTTCAAGTTTATCCTCGCTGACTAGACTATAATACGTTTTATAAGATCTATAATAAGAGTTTAATATTTCAAAGAATCCTAATACAATACTCGTGCTACTCAAAGCTATTAAAACACAATAAATTATTTATTTCTTAAAGTGTTCAAGCCTAAGTATGAGATTAAAAAAAAAATCATTCCTTTTCTTAAAAGGTACCAAAAAATGTGAAAAATTACATATCAAAGTACTTGATTTACTATGGCAGTCGTAAATCACAGACAGGGTGGGAGAGTTTGGATAGAGATTGAAGTGTAACATAGTGTACATTCAATTGAAAGTATCTCTCAAATGACTAATTATCCCAGTCAGAAGGAAATAAACTGCTTTACTTTTTCAGAATGATTAAGTATAAAATAAGGTAATTTAATAGATTTATTTAGGAAAACAAAAACCCACCTAATTTGACATACATCTACTTCTACTACATTCTTTAATGTAGTCCACACTAAGATGTCACAGCCTGCAATATCAAATATCATCTTATATATAAAAATTCGGCCTGGGTATGTTTGTGTTCTCAAAACTCAAAAAGTAGTCGGTAGATTGACTTGAAATCGTGACAACTTTGCATTTGAATACGAGCGAGTTTTCATATGTAAATTTTTATAGTAAAATGAAAACCCACCCCCAACAGGGTGAAATGGGGTCGGAATGTCTTCTGAATGTATCCCACCATAACTCTAGAGTGTCTGAGGAGCAACTTCAACTAAACTTGATAAACAGATGACTGACTATATGAGAACAAGCACTGTGGGGGTGAGATATAGGAAAAGGGGGTGAGAAGGGGATGACATGTAAAAATAATGGAAAAATCTGATATTAGATTCGAAACCATACTTTTTGGTGCTGCTGAGATGGATAAGAGCGTCCGTGGTGCATTGTACTCGTAGGTTAACTATGTGTCCACATGCAGATAATATACCCTTAACATCCCCGGGGCAGGGGTGGGAATGAAGGACAGATAGACATAATAAAAAAAACTACCAATCTTATTGTTGAATAAATCATTTTTGCGACCGCTGAAGTGAAGTGACACCCTCATTGCCAGATAAGTTCAAGACCACCACCTATAAGGAATAAACGCCCCTTGTGTTGGGGTGACAACGAGAGAAATGTAAAAATAATCAAAAGTGACCAATATTAGTGATGAGATCACAGTTTTCAGGGTTGCACAAATTAGTAGCGACATTCTCAGAGACGTCAAATTTCACAATCAGCCCCTATAAGTACCCCTAGGAAAGGGTATGCCACGAAAAAATATTGAACTTTACATTTTTTTTTTTTTTTTTTTGCTTTAGGGCTTGTCAACTTCAAGGTCATTAGAGTCCTTGAAGAGGTGATAGTGAAATCCCGATATCATGTACTTCTGAACTCAGGTCTCATGAAACAAACACACCACTAGCGCCCCTTGGATAGGGAGTGGGGGTAGAAATGGGTTATTGGATAAAAGAATTGAAAACTAATTTTGAAATACAAAAATATGAAAATTGCATTGGATCCATAGTATTAGGGTTGAAGATTTTTAAACTACCAATGCCGTTAAATTAAGTTTAAGATGAGGTCACATAGTGGCACAGTATTCTTAGAGCTGGGGAGGGAAGGGTAAGCCATAAAAGTAACGTAAAAATACCGTAATTAGGGTCAAGTCCATGTTTTTTGTGTATTATGAGATGAATAATCGTATTTACAATAAATATGTTCCTACACAATGTACGTTATGCACGACACCTCTAAAGGTGAGGGTTGGGAAGAGTGTGTCATATCAATGTGAGAAAGTATAAAGTTACAGACTTATTACAAAATTCACATGACCAAAGTCCCGGGTACTCAGTTAATTATTTTCATAGATTTCAATGTAGCATGTCGAGTTTGTGGACAGAAGATGAATATTGTTTGAGGAAAAATATACTTGGAGAGAATGTACAAAGGAGGTATAACAATGTTTTATTTTGCGATACCTTTCATAAAACCGATCTGAATCTCATACCGAAGCTACATGTAATGCCATTAATTTAAGGCTATTATTGAAAATATACAACAAAAATAGATCATTTACCAAATCTAACAGATAGAACAATTAGAATGCTTTAAAATTCATGAATAAAAGCAACTCACTTTATGATAAAGTTTCCATTTATTATTGAGCTGTTCCAGGCTGCGAAGATTCTGCCCAAATATATTGATGTCGGGTTGCAAGAGTGATTGTCCGTAAGCCTGTAAAATCTTTATGAACTGCTCCTTGTTTTCGATTGTTTCAGAGCCCACTTGATTCATCGTTTGGAGGAGGGATGAGTGATAAAAGTATTGCCATTTATGCAGCAGTACGGCATGGAGAAGGGCGAACAGGGAGGGCTTGATATCTGGAGACGGTGTTTCTGCGACCTGAAAACATGTTCAATACAATAGCTTCCTAACATCTTGTTTATAGATTAAAGGTAAATAGCTGAAATGTCTCTTAAGGAAAAGTCTAAAAATGTTTAAAATTGTTACAGTTTAAAATGTATGTGGTGTGTGTAGTTGTAGGTACAGAGTAAGTGATTGACATAACTTACACAATATTTTAATTTAAATATATAGAATATTAGAGAATGAGCATTTCAACATTTTATCATAGCAGGGTGATACATCATTAAAAAAAGGCTAGAAAATAACTTTTTACAACAACTTTCAAGGACATTAAACAATGAAAATTTTTAAATAGGTATTTGTTTATGACACAACTGGCAACACTGTTTTAAACCCAAGTTTTAATTAAAGTGCTTTCTAATAATGAACAATTTCAAAGTTAGAATTTCTTTGAGAAATATCAAAAAACTATACCTCTTTGGTTCGATCTGCAACGTACAATCATTCAGCCGTGACAAAAATTATTCCCCAGAGAGAGCAAAGCAAAACTACATGTGCTACAGTATATACCGCTATATATATTAATGCTAAACAAAATATTAGTTACCACATTCACAGATAATACAAAGAATGCTTATTGGGATTCAATGAAGTTAAGTAAAGAGGGAGTTGAGGAAATGCTTTTTTGTCTATGATAAAGTAAAAACAATATTGCCGCTTCAAAAATACTGGCTATCAATTTTTAAATTATAACATTAAAATTCCTTTAAAACACAACTTGGGATAAGAAAATAGCTTTAACTTCAAAAACACTAAAAAGCTCATAAATGAACATATGACAAAATCCAAATTTCAATATGACGAAATTGGACATTTTAACTTTACACTAAAATGGGGTCACTATGTTAGAGCAACTACAACTAGAGACCACTCACCAAGGGATAGACGTGGTCCAGGCAAAGCACAATGGTGCTGGGTACAAAATGCTTGAAGGATGGTCCGGGCTCTGCCATGACGAGCTGCAGCAGTTGCAGGAATTTATCCACGACTCTCGTCCCAGCTCCACCTTCCTGGCCCAGAGACAAAGACAGCTGCTCCCTGAAGTAAATTTCATATTATTATGTAAAGGATAATCTTTTACATCTCAGCCGTAGAAAAATTTAACATTTTTGTAACGCCAACATAATGAGGGCAAGTCAATATATAAGTCGCAAACATTCGTTTCCCTTATAATGTTTTGAATTCCACCGCACAGTCTCGACTTATCCCCCGGTGATTTTCATGTGTATGGGCCCCTAAAAAATTCATTTGGGTGGCCGTCATTTTGAAACTGATTATGCAACAGCAACCAAAAACTTCTTTGCCACCAGTTTTCAAGGACTTGTGAAGAGATGGGATAAGTGTCTGAATGTATAGGGTGATTATGTCAAAATTTGAAGTGAATTTCAGAAAGTTACTTTGATTATTATTGCCTTTATCCAGTTTTGCGACTTATTTATTGACTTACCTACATAAACTATACCTGCTACAGGGCTAACAGATATACCAGATACATTATTCATGTATCCTCACATACTCTTTCATTATTCATTCATGTATTCTCTCATTCTCACAAAAACTGTAAATCAATTGTGCAGAAGAGGTGGGCAAATGGAGAAATGCTTGTGTTCGCAGATAGTCCAGTGAATATAGGAGTACATATGAATAATAATCCATTAAGATGTATGATCTATTATCTCTGAAAATGAATAATATGAATAATATTGAAACATTCTATGGCTTAAACGCAAAAAAATTACATTCACATTATAAAATGGAAGCTGAAAACAAGATGAATGATGTTTCATATTATAGGCAACTACCCACTTGGCGACATTGTTCTATAGTAATTCATATACTCCAAGTAAAATCAAACTTGTCTTAAAGGTGGGCTCAATCACAACTTTATTTCTATCTGACACACACTACCACGATAAAAATATTCCCAGTTTGGAGCAAACACCTACTCAAGCCAGTCGATTAAATGAAGTATAATGACCAGCACATGAGATGAAGTGAACATATGGATTAGTCGATAAGCAAGTTGAAATACTATGTATATGTCTTACGTTTCTAAAAAATTGAAGCGCACTTTATCAATTAAGAGCCTAAGGATATTGTATCATGTTCTTTTCAGCAGTAAAACTACCTACGGTCTCATTGCTTGGGGTGGGGCTTATAATATTGAAATTGAAAGGCTTGTAGCACTTCAGAAAAAAATCCTTAAAATAATGGGTATCTTCACACCTAGACCTCCTTATATTGATAGCATGTTTATAGTTAAAAGTATTGCTTTTAATTAGTACGAATTAAGTAACAAATTTAAAAAATCTGATATTGGCTCAAGAAACAGAGGTATACCTCTGAAGTATAATAAGAATCACTATGTTGCTGCCTATTCAAATTTTCATAAATTACCTAGTTCTTTGAAAGAATTGACGTGTGATAAAAAGGTTGATCAAGAATAAAATAGCCATATGGCAAAGTATTAAAAAATAAAATGTATAGACTGATCCTACTACAATTGATTATTGTGTTAGTTATATGATAAACTTCTCATTTGTTGTCAATTTTATATTTCCTCAAATCTTTATATTGTTTTAATCCACTTTAGTCTTACTCTATGTCAGTCGTTAACAATTACCTGCCTGCGTTCAGATGTTTTTATACATCTCTACAGGAATAGTATAGTTATAAGTCTATAACTTTTTTATTCATATACGGTAAATAAAATTCAAACTCAAAAGAACAAATGAACAATAAAATTTAATATGTAATATCATCAAGAACTAATAAAAGTGGACTTTCGGCAAATTGTTATTTCCAACTATAGTACAAATAGTTTATTTCTTAATTTTGTTTTATTGATTCTGAAACAAATACATTTACTGAAAAACCACACACTGTCAAAATTCTTGAATAGGAAAGTGAGGTAACTGGCTAGTGTTCAAGAACCATGCCTTCATTTATACACTAAAGTGAATACGTTATACCACACAATACCACTGATTTCACCAAGCAAGTGCAAAACGCAGAACTAAAGCTCTCAGGGCATCTAATCTAAATAAACATATGCATTTACCAATTTACCTTAATTCAATTTATTACAAATTTTGAAACTTTTTTAAAAATTTGTTGCCCCATTCAATTGACTTAATGCATATTAACTTTGCAAATATTCTGTTTTTTCCCAAAATTTCAGAGATAAATCTAATTGAACTCAACTCGATTTGAGACAAGGGGAAAGTTAAATTTTTTAATGAGAGTTCCAACAAATTTGATTCTTCTGGTCCCGATCGTATTTAACTGAATACAGTCCCCACCCTTAATTTTGGAAGGTAAAATTTAGAAAAAGAAAAAAGAAGTTGAGTCTTTCTAAATGAAAAAATTCTCATTCCAAACTGAACAGCTGTCTGGTGCAGTTCAACTTCCCCTCAACATCGCCAGATCCACTTCAAATTCTCATCACGCTGCTCTATTTTGAAGAAGATCCCTCTCTAGACAAATTGTGCCTCATAATGATGACAATCAGCCATTCCTAGACGACATGGACCAGTTTGGTTTCCACTTTCAATGAGTGTCAAACCACGGTCAATTTCCACTCGGAATCATGAATCGACGTTCTTTGTGTTACGCTACGTATACGACTTGTGTTCGCTTAACTCGCCATCACCCACGAAGCTATGAATTAGAAGTTTTCCCCTCCTAAACTCCAAATATAGTCTCCCAACAAATATTTGTGAGACTTACTTCTTGAAGAAGAGGAAGGAGAGGGGGTGGGGGACTGCATTTGGGTGACGCCAACAGTGATAGTGAAAAGTCTTTCCATACATTTTGGAAAATAAAAAATTGATGATATTACAAATTTTGTCAATTAATTTCACCAATTGATGTCAAGTTTATCTGATGCTTGTGCAACATTGCATCCTCGGGGAGGTTTATGTCTTTTCAATTGGTGACAATCACAGATTTTAAGTAAAAAATGAAGTTTAGTGTTTGGCTGTCTTTCTCTTGAGTATCTTTCCTTGGTATTGTTCCTTAGGTTAGTTCCAAAACTGTCTAATTCCAATCCTGTTTTATGAAAGTACTGTGGCTATGCTTTATACATTACTGATTCATTATTTAATAATACATTAATAAACATAGATGATATATGATGCTGCAGTTCCATATAAGAGTAAATGTGTTCCTCAAATTTTTAATGTAGTGAATTTCAAATCTGGTTCCAGTATATTTAGCGAAAGAACAAGAAAAAAACTTCAACATTTTGTAACAAGAAGTTTAGGGAATGAGATTAAACATGAATGAACATTGTATCTTTTGTTTCTAATGAAATAATAAACGCCGAAGTCTTGTGCAGAGAACGTCATTAGACTGACCTGGTGAATACATCAAGAAAAGTCTGGACAGTTGTTTGAGTAAATGTTGCACCCATTTGTTGTTGAAGGCCTCCAAACGCAGTCACAAAGAAATCCAAAATCACTTCGCATATGTTGGGGGAATGCACATAGGTAGGAAACATAGCCAGCGTTTGGTAGATATTCATCTGCAAATACAAACAAAACAAACAAAAAACTCCTGAAAATACAAGACAGTCTAAAAAAACATTAGAAGAAAGAGAGAGAAAATGAATACAGTAGAATGTGGATTAACCGTGGTGCTCACTCTTCCGTCGAAAAAAAGAATATCAACTACCATTTCTACTATAGAGTAAATTAGTTAATTGTCCTTCACGTCGTTATGATGCAGTTTGTTCTTCTGCTTTTTTTTTACAATAAATGTATTATCATATATTTACCAAATTTTTACCAAATATTTACCAAATATTTACCAAGCATAGAATTTTACCAAATATATAAATGTTTTCTTTTGGATATATTACTTAAGAATTTGATTAAGGAACATGGTTGTATTTTTCTATGTGCAATTTATTATACATAGATTTTGTTTACTTTTTTTTTTTTTTTAGTTATTCTACCTTCCACGCGCAGACAGCTTGACTGTCTTAGTGGTGCATTACCGCTGGTGTTTCCAATTACTTTTAATGTATTTACAACACTATGTATTGTCAATGGGTAATAAATTGAATTGAATTGAATTGAATTTAAATCCCACTATTTTCACAGTTGTACATAGGTTCCTCAAAACTTAGAGACCCTCAGGTACCAACAAAATTTTGACTTTCAGGACATAATGAATTTGAGAAATATTAGAAATGAAGTAAGGAAAGTTATTTCAAACTGCAAGAAACCAAGACTTATTACTTCATATTTCAACCCCTGATAAAGTGAAATTCTACACACACATGTATGCATGTTTATGCGCATAATTCATTAAATAAAGTGTGTGAATTAACCGTGGTTTCCATTTATCCGTGCAACCTCTCCCCTTCATTACCCCGGATAATCGAGGTTCTACTGTAAATGGCTACATATATTCTTATTTATTTGTATTCATCAATGGGGAAGCCCCATACATAAATATAACGATATTATTCATACAGCTAGAGCATATATCAAAAATAATTTTCTTTAAGTGCAAAAGGAAACAAAGATCTTAAACAAAAATACCTGAATGGCGGAATACAGCAACTTCCTTGTGTTTGAGCACTCCGACCGCATTCTGTTCACTAGATCACAGAGCAAAGTGAGAGTGCCAGTGATAAGGGGACAGGCATCTTGAGGGGCCACTGCGGTGTGCTGGAGCTTTTGAAATTCATACGTCAGGGAGTCTAGGAGACCGGCAAGCAGTTTCTGCCTCTGGTCCCACATTTGGTCCGAGAGGCCGGCGCACGGCAGTAACAATGCGCTACAAAGCACTCGATGAACCAGTCTCTGGGACTGCGGCAGAAGCAGAAAGCGGATTCTTAAAGTCATATTACAAAATCAAACTTGACTAATTCTCCATTATAAAAATGTTAACAAATTGTGAATAGTTTGAATTTCATTTTTGATATTTCAAAATATTAGAAAGAATTTATACTAAAATATAATAGTAAAAGTGCCGGCTTAACATAGTGATAAAAACCTACTGAAATATAGCAAATGGAAATAGGAACGCAATGACGTTAAGATTTTCATACCTTATGGGGTATTTTCAAAAATAATTCACCAAAAACTGTGGAAAATACTGTTCTGATGGAAATGGCAGCCACATTAAAGGCAATGTGACCCTCGTCAAAGAAGGAGTCAAACAACAGTATAAATTTACTGTTCAGTTTTAAAGGTCAGAAAATAAATGTTCTTGTCCAATATTAAAAATATCAGTAGAACGAATTATTAATTAATAAGGACTACTTTGGTGAGTATTTCCAAGTCTTGTGAATAGTTGGCAACTAGACTTCAGTCAACGCAGATGTAATTCCTTAACATTTGAACAATTGATTAATTTACGGTATTAATTAATAAACAAACGGTAAATTGACATTATTTTATACTTAACTTTCATTACAACTGATAAAAAATTTCATGAGGGGCTCGGGCCCCCTATATTATACGATAATTATTTATTAAAATAAGTTTCTCTTTACACATTTGTTAAGAATCAATTCTCCTCTAAATAGTCAGCCTGCTGGTGTTCAATAAAAGGATCCATTTCTCAATGCGTCATACCTCAGGAGGCAGGTAAGACAAATTTGGGATAGATGCATTTTGGTAGAGCTCTCTCACGGATTCCATCTCCCACAGCCTGGCAGGTCGAACGGTGGACGTGAGGCTGCTCAGCAAATGTGCTGCCGAGTGATAGAGTTTAGGGGGTTCCCCTTGCTTCGCTATCAAAGGTACAGTGGCATCTACGATGTCCACAACGAATTGGCTGCACATATGTTTCAACCCTGGCTCACTGTGCAACTGTGCCAACCAATGACACCACGCTTTCATGGCTGCGAGCACTTGTGCGTGGCTATAACCAGAAAATGATAAATATTCCTTAAACATTTAACAGCAAATCTCTGTTTAGTGAAACAAATCTATACATATTTAAGTCTTAAAAATAAACAAATGCTGTTTTGAAAATGGGAAAACATTTTAACAAATATCTCAATTGTGTTTATTTTATGGAAATGATAAAAGAGTTCTTTTACTAACACTTCTATCAAATCCAAGGTAAGTACGGAAGCTGAAACTCGAATATGATGCAGTTGTAAGCGAGTCGCATATGTAGCCATGGCTGACAGCTGGGTCATAAGTTTCTGAGAATGTGAAAATCGAGCACCAAAAACTTCACCTGTAACACAAAAAAGGAAAATTATGTATTTTGGCAAAATAATAATAATAAAGACATGATATTCTTCAGGAATTCCTCTTTGTGATATCATAAGACACCATATTAGTGAAGATGTGTGAAATCTCTTTTATTATATTTGAAGGATCTATTGCATTCGATTTCAAATTTATTTTATGTATTAACTTTTTATTAAGGAAAAAGTTTAAGTTATTAAACAAATGTTAATAAAATATAAGTTGAGTGATATCGGATATGCACTCCACTTACATCATTCCCCCCAAGGCTACTTTCAAGAGCTCTTGCTCCCATTATCAACCTGTTGCCGATTAACTATGCACTTGCATTACTTATTTAAAAATGTTTAATAAAAGTGCCCCCTAAGAGTTAGAATTGTACCTACAAACTTTGTAGTTTTAGTTTAATAAAAGTATACCATATCTAATTTTGGTAGAAGCGGTAGCATTGTTGCGATCAGAGTATTATTCAATAAAACACTCACATTTATGAGAAGGTTAAGGGAAAGAATTATCAAGTTGTTAAGGTGATTTCTCAGCTTTATAGTTCCAGCTAAAGTCTAATACAAAATTTATCCGATATCATTTGGAAAACTTATGTAGAACAGCCCTTTCAAATGGGTGTGCTCTTTCAATTATTCCTTTGATGTTTGATACAATGTTTACGATGTTTGTAACATACAGACATTTAAGAATTTCTTTCGTACATTCCGAACCGATTAAATAAATTTGAAAAAGAGAAGTACCTATGAAGTGGGGACACATTCGTCCGACTGCCTGTGTGAGGGACGACAAGTCTCTGAGCAGACAATGTAACCGCAGACACTCGTGTTCCGCAGTCACTGTCAATTTACAGCAATCCTCCTCCTCTATCACAGCTCGTTCCAACTTCATGTACAGCATCAAATATTCCTTCCAGGGCTCATACTGCAATTTCATGAATCCTTGTGAGAAAATAATACATCAACAGAATCAAAATTACAAAGGGACAACTTCAGGGGCCCCTTTCACAAAACTACAAGTTTGTATGTGACAAGTAAATTTTCGCAAGTTTGTAAAAATATCCAGTTATTAGTGTTTCACAAAGGTACACTTGTAAACTTGTAATTACAAGTGAATTCTTACAATTTTACAAATGATATACTTGTCACCCACCAACATTGTTGAATTACTCACAATTGTAGCTGACATACTTGTAAAATAAACTTGTTACCAACCAAGAATTTCTTACATAGTTGTAAACGTAGGTTAACTGTGTTACAAGAGTTATTTCATTGATATGAGGTGGTCAAATTATCCTCGAAAGATGAAGATGAGCTATTCTTCTTTCTTGTACAACGATATAGGAAAACATTCAGGGAAAGGAAGAGTGAACTTAACATTTGTGTCAGTGTGCGAATTTAACAAACGCTTTGGAATGACGTCTATAAAGCTGGAAGAAAAAGAGTGATATTACAAAAACTTATTATGAGAAAATAATCGCATATATTTATATTTTACAGCATATTTTAACTTCGTTATTCGTCATTATTTTAGCTCAGTTATCACTTTGCACTTCGGCAAGTCTTTTTTGATAAGCTTGAAATATTTTTAATAATATGTACAAAAAACTATTACTTCCTGTGCTATGTCTCCAAAAAAGTGTACTAATGAATGATTTAGAAATACCAAATTTGACATTACGTAAAGAAGAATCAAACGAGAAAGAGTAGACTGTTCGCCAATACTTGTTACTGACAAGAACTTGTTACTGACACGTTAGCAAAATCTTGGTGAAATGATTGTAACTAACTATTTGTTATTACAAATATTGTTCATAACAACTTGTTAGGAAATACACTTGTACTTTTGTAAAACGGACCCCAGGTGTTTATAACTATTATATGAGTGCTATTTACATTCATCATCATTTCATTATTAAATTATAATCTTTTTTAACATTTTATAGACAAATATTAAGACCTTTTATAAACAAATCGCTGTATTTTTCTCACCACATTTGCCAAAAAAAACCTGTTTAAGTTTATAATTTAATAAAATAATGATGATACGAAACAAATAGCAGTACTATTCCCACAGGGCCAAATAATGTGGACAGTGGTTTCTGAGATAACATGAGGATACAGTTTGGAAACACATGATACAGGAATGTAAAGCAAAGTTATGTTATTAATTTTTTCTACACGTGACACATTTGTAGAACTGATACCATGTACCCATGTATTGACATTATTGAGGAACACCTGACAAAGTCGCAAACCAGTTGACAAAATGTGAGTGAAATACAGTTATTTGTCAATAAAAGGTCACAAAAATTTATAATTCACTATATAACAATCCACCGATTAGCATATATAATGCTTTTATTAAATAATTGATTATTTTGTTTCAACTGAATTGTTCACTTATTTACTCAAGTACATTATACCAGAACAACATGGCTTCGTGGTGGATCAACGCAAACCAACTTGTGTTGCTACTGAGAAGACACTCCTGAATCATTTAATAAGGATGTATTGTTGACTCCATTTACACAGATTTAATAGAGATACAATAAGATATTCCAATGTTACGAGGGTAGCTACTTATGTATCCGGAATAATAAATTTTAAAAAATCATCATAGAAAGTGATTTTATTGTTTTTCAAAATATTCTCTACGATGATCGATACAAATTTGCATACACTTGAACGCACTTTTATAGCAATTCTTCCATTTCGATTGAGGTATTTCTAAAACATGCATTTTGAATGCATCAACTGCTTGTTCAGGCATCGAAAATCATTGCCCACGTAGTTGATTCTTGACGTGGAGGAACAAGTGTGTGTGGGGCTTTACAGCTCGTCAACATCGAGGTCATTAGAACCCTAAAATTCTGTACAGGTAGGGAAAATGCAGTTACGCACTAAGGAGAGCCAACATGACTCTCCCCGCATGTGGGACTCGACGAATGACTCAACCATACCCACTAAAACACCCTCATGAATTACAATATACCCAAACACAGAAGAGAGAGACAAAAGATTCCTAAAGAATTATTAAAACAGAAAACAAAGAAAAATGTAAATTTAGAGACAGAAAAAATTACAAATTAGAGGAAAAGGGGGAAAAAAGAGATTTAAATCCAAACCCTCCTGAGAACTTGTGGGAGGAGCCCCGTTTCTTATATGGATTTGAGTAATGACATTCGAAGAAAGATCAGATACTGTTCCAGAGGCTACATTCCTGAAGGAATCTAAAAAGACGTATCAAATTGGTTCATTTTGCCCAAGCATAACGTTCAAACAGTTGGGTAGATTGTGTCATCGTCGGCTGGTATTATATTTTAGACACTCCAGAAGAAAGTGTTCCACGGTAAGTGTTTTGTTGCAAGTTTCACAGATTGGGGGAAGTTCACCGCGTAAGAGATGGCCATGGGAAAGGTAGCAGTGGCCAATACGAAGACATGTAAGTATTACTTCTTCACGCCTGTTTGCATGGGATGACGACGCACAGGTCTTAACTTCCTCAGCTTGAAGGCGCGAGTTTGCCATTTGGCTTGCCATGTCCCAAGAAGAGACGATCTAATGGCAACCTTTGAATCTGACGTAGGAACAGATGAAAGGTCAAGGACTGCCCTCTGTGTTCCCTGCTTTTTCAGGTTCTTCATTACCCATAATACCCACATGCCCAGGAACCCCACAAAGGACTATTTCAAAATTTTGAAATACTAGATGGCTTATTAGATTCTGAATTGTCAGCGTAAGGGTGTCAGATGAGTACAGTGAAGACACTGACCATAGAGAACTAATAGAGTCACTGCAGAGAACCACACGCCGTATTGAAGATAGCTAAATGAATTTCAGCACCTCAAGGATTGCAAATTTTTTAGCAGTGTACATGCTGCAAAAGGAATGGAGGCAAAAAGAATGGGTGGCACTATGGCAGTGGAAACCAGCACCAACGGAATTATTCATTGCTGAGCCATCAGTATATAGTACTTCCATTAGTATTCATTAGTAGTATACATTCATTAGTAGTACAGTAGTTCATATGTATATTCATTGCTGAGCCATCAGTACATAGGGGAACAAAAAGAAATCATTTGGTGCCAAGTCAGGGATGTGTAGCGGATGACCCATCAATTCGATGTTTTGAGCGGTCAAGTATTGAGTTGTTTGGCACAATTTGTGTGAGCTCGTGTTATTGTGGTGAAGAATGATTCTGTGGCTCTTATATCTTCAAATACTTGTGGCAAACAAATGGTTGTGCACCAATCAGAATTGACCATTCTACGCTTCTCTAGAGGTACTGTAGCAACATGTCCACTTATTCCAAAAAACAACAACAAAAAAACAAAACAAACAAAAAAACGGCAACCATTTGCTTTGAAGTGCTTCTTGTACGAACAACTTTTGTTGGGTTTGGTTCATTTTGGAAGAACCATACAGTTGACTGTTGTTTACTTTCGGTTTCTTACACATATATCCATGATTCATTACCATTGTAGATGTTATACACTGCTTTCGAAGCACCACGATTGTATTTTTTGATAATTTCTTTGCACCAATCAACATGACCCTAATTTGAGCGATTGTCAAGTTATGCAGAATCCAACGCGAACATCTCTTTCTCACGGCTACATGTTCATGTAAAATCTTGTGTATGCTTGTCATGCTAATGCCCAAGGATGCCTCAATCTCACGATATGTCACAGGCCAATCTTGCATTATCAGTTCACGCACAGCATCTATGTTTTCTGGCACAACAACCAATTTCGGATGACCTTCTTTAAATTAATTCATGAGCGAACAATGGCCACGATTGAATTCACAAAACCGATGATATACAGTGGTTGTGGGATGGTTGTGGGAGATGCAAAAGTCAAAGTAAGTTGATCGATGCACTGTTGTTGAGACAATCCATGTTGAAAACCATAGTAAATCATCGCACGAAAAAGTTCACGACTTAATTCCATTATTTGACCAAGATGAAACACTCATGTCATTGTAAACAACACAAATAGTGTTCAACGACAAAATGTTGCGAGTTTCTATACGGTTAAAAATGTTGAACTTTATGATTGTTACGTTAAATTATGCAAAAAATAACATTGTTGCCAATTCCTGATACATAAGTAGCAACCTTTGTATTCATTCATTTACTTATTCAATTATTGGTGTCCCATCTGCTGCCCCTTTGCTTCAAAAGTCATGAACTGTATATGAGGCCCCATCAAGCATTAGGCATTAGGCATAAGTACTTCTTATGATATTTATTCAAATTCATTGTTTCCACTTTACAACAGAATTTTTTTCACAATACAAAAAAATCAAATCAAAACAAAGAAATATGCTTAAATATATCTAATTAGACAGCACGGTCATAGGACTTAAGTAAATGTTCCTTTAAAATTAATCACGGTTTAATCACTTCAACAGACTGTTTCATTACATTTAAATGTGATAGGCAACAGTAATTATTTTTTGTTTTAGTCTGAACAAAATAATTTATTTCAATGACTGCAGAATCCAATCAAATCAAATACAGAAACTCAACTAATACCGAATCATGACACATTGAAATATATTTTACATAATGATAGGTTCTGAAACACTAACCAGAATCCATACATTCCTTTTCCAAATTCTCTAAAACTGAATGTGAGGTAAAAGCAAAGAAACTTTGGATTCTGTCAGTTTGGTTCTTGTGTTAATATCTCAGCAGAATAATCTAAGTAAATGAATTATACAATATAAATTTTATTGAAATTGAACCTTTGCTGAATTCTACAATACAAGTATGTATTTGACAATGGTTTTCAAAAATACTTATTTTAAGACCATCAATTTTGAAATGTCTTATGGTCTAGTGATATGTAACATTGTCCATTTATACAATAAAATGAACAGATTGAAATGAAACGGAATTATTACCAAAAGCAAAATTCTCCCCTTACCACTTGAGTAAAGGTCTCCATCGGCAAAAGTTCAGCAACTTTAGCGATCACTTCTATGTTTTGTCTCAGAAAATTCTGCCATTCTGTCTGATCCTATAAGAGGACAAAATGATTTACTAGACATATTCATACATCAAACTATTTAAACATAAATATTCAAATATGTAAACTGATCTTGCTCAGTAATATTATTAATATTAATTCAACAATTTTTTAACACATCACTGGCATATGTTTGCTCCTTTGGTAGACAGCTTGGAATATTAAATAATATTTACGTCAAGAAGCGAGTATTCAAGCATTCATTAACAACGACAAAGGCACTGAGGAACAAACATTCCGCAATATCCTTATAAAATAAATTAATTGCCAACACAAGCAATACAAAGAATTCAGGGAGAAAGAGAGTACTTGATCAACGGTTAATTTTAGAAAAGCAGATAAATTTAATAATGAAGTTTTCTAAGGAACACTAGTTAAAGTATTTTAAAATACCAAGGGGAGAATAAATAGAACGAAGAAGAAAATGTTATTTTATGCAATAGAACATTTAAATTGATAGGGCAGTGCATAATTTTCCAACATTGTACCACAATCAAATTTGCAGTACTTACTTGCACTGGCTACAATGTATCAGAACTAACAGCTTGAAAGTGTCTCCAGATATACTTTTATTTAGTAAACACAAGGAGCTTTTGTGTCTGGAGATACAGCGTTTAAGCCTGGAGGGATTTAACTCAGTGAAAACATTTCTACTAAGTCTATATATCAACAAACATCACTCACCCGTCACTTTCCTTCAAGACACACATTCAGTTTCTTTACTATAATCACTCAGTAAAACATATTAGCAAACACCCACTATTTCCTTTTATTTGTCAATAATTTTCTTAGAGAGAAAGTCTTACACCGAACAAATAGCCTACTGTCCGTGACAGGTATACGAAAAAAAGATATTGGGAAATTTAGAAGTGGCATGGTATAACTTCTTGCACTCTTGTATTGAAACAGCTAACTAGTGAAAATAAATTTTAATAAATGTGAATATCTATTAAAGAAATTTGTTAATTTACTGATGTTGAGCATCGTAACAAACATCTCGAAGGCAGTGACAACAGCATCATACTAGAATCTAGTCAATTAAACGAGGACGACTAATATCCCATCAATAACGATTCCAACTTCAACAAAGTAATTACAAATACGCTCAGCAAGATATTAAAAGATGGTCAGGTAATTAAGATGTTCTTGTTAATGAGGACTAGGAAGTGCTTGCAAACACACACTTCACCTCTCCTTGAACGTTTACCCAAGTACTAAACAATTTTTTTTTCTTCTTTATCTTTTTTCTAATTTTTCTTAATTTTTGTGACTTGAAAGAAATAATACCAATTATTTCTGTCATTCCCACTCAACCAAGAATTGTATCTATGCACAACAAATATTTTTTAATTTCGATTTCCTCACAGAGAAGTTTATCGTCTGAGAAAGTATTGAGCAAAAGAAACTCTGCTTCAAGTAAAAGAAATAAACAAAATGCCAATCACACGTGCAAGGACACACCACGACTCAACTTGCCCTCCTCGATGAGACCTAATTTTCCGCCACCATACAATACATTTAAAAATTCTATGTTTGCCAATATTCTCTCAGATTTTAATTACATGCCTCTTTCTTCTCATAAGAAAATTATTAAAATAACCTACTTCCTAGTATATAATCCTTCATTTGGACATCACACCCACAAAACTTACAGCAACTAATATTCCAATTAAGAGAAGAGAAATAGCAGATTCAACTCACGTCATCATCTAGTGTTTCATCGTCCAGTTCTTCTAGCTGAGCTTGGCTGTATTTAAACTGTGTCTTTTTGAGAATTTGAGCCACAAGAGAAACCAATGCATCATTATATCTATAAAATAAATTGTGGTATACATTAAACACAATAGTAAACTAGTGATGCAAAACCACTGCACCTTCTAGTTCCTCATATACGTTTCTCTGTCGGCAGCAGAGAGCGACAAAAAATATCGTAAATGTAATTTCGTTGTAGACAGAAATTGATGTATTTCTGTATCTGCATGCGTTTTCTGTTCTTACGTACAGAATCATTATCATATCTTTCATTTCAGTTTAAGAAAAGTACATTCTACGTCTACTTGGTCAATTTTCATTGCTCAATATTATACAACCTCACAGGGCACAGAGCTAGTGACCCTGCGGCACAAACGTAACCCAGCTAATGCATAGACATGCACTCCCTCGCCGCATCGCGCTGGTCAGCCGCCCCACACGCAACCAGGGATTACACCTCACCGATTATTCTTTTCATTCATTACATTTTAAAGATTTTAATACATTTCACACAGATTAATATACTTCATGTACATTCTCACTTAGTCATATTTATGCTAAATATTATTTAAGCTTCTTGAAACAATACACTAATGGGAAACTGTAGCAGACAGAAATTAATTTACTGCGTCTATACCAAACTTTCAAACAAAATATCACTAATGCAAATGTAATTAATACTAATTATATTTTACACAGAAAATTTAAGCATAATCATTGGAGCCATTTCTGAGAAATATTCGAAAGAGTACTTGGACCTCTTCATGTGGAGTACCCTTTGTTTTAAAGAAGAAAAAAAAGAGCATGTGCATCGACATGAAGTAATTTCTACCTTAAATAAGAAATATGAATAAAATTGATCCACCAATTTACTCAGAATTGCTGCACACAGACGGACATTAAGCCACAAAACCACTTTTTCTGAACCAGGGATAACCAAAACGGATATTTCTGTTGAAATCTCGCTTTCAAATTTTTCCACAATTACAAAACTTTCTATATACAATGTATATGAGAAAGTAAAAATCATTGTTAAATATAAACCAAGAAAATGGATCCATAACATTACCTTTCAATGGATGGTCTATGAGTCTGCAAATGTTCGAGAAATACATTCCATATATCTAGACAATTGTAATAGCCATCTAAATTTATCTGCTGGAATGTATATTTGAAAAGGAGAGTAAGAAATTCAAGAACAGGAAATCTAGAATTATTTTCCAACCGTCGAAGATGCAAACCGACCAGAAGTCTCAAGAACTCTGTAACCTTTTCCAAGTAACTGAAACATGAATCCAATTGACACATTAGGATACCAATCACACATTTCACTTACACATATTATATTATAGACAATCATATTATGTTCACCAACCAGTTTCTACCAACACGTGGTATATTGATTCTTATAACGGCCCTATGTGAAAAGTTTCACTTCAACATTGTTAATTCTGTTTCTATTTGTTCTTATCCTCAAGACGTTGTGTATTGCACAAAAATGTTTTAACTTAATTTTTAAATATAAACTTGTGATTCAATGAGGAATTAATGTAAAATGCAACTTGATGAGGGGACAGAACTTTGTTGATACAATTTTTCTTTTAAAGAATCAATATACCATGTGTTGGTAGAAACTGGTAGGTGAACATAATATGTTTGTCTATAACATAATGTGTGCAAGTGAAATGTGTGATTGATTTATTCACAGGCAATCAATATAAAAGTGATGTAATAAATAACAGGATATATCTGTACAAATAATTCACTAATATTTCCAAATGTTTCTTTAAATAAATGTTTAGTGAAAAACATGTGCCTTGTAAAATACAAATAAGGAGCTTCAGGTTGCGACCATTTTTCTTTTTGTCAAAAGATAATTTACAGAATAACACTCTTCCTCAGTATCTGACACTTTCAGAGAAATTCTATGAGAGCGGAGTGAACATCAACGATACCTTTCATCTATTTGCTCCAAATTCCCATTCAAGCACAAACCGTTCAACAAATGCAGTGCTTGTTGGAAAAGGCTAAGGAGAAACTCTTCAAAAGCACTAGGAACGCAGTTTTTGTACATGATTTCATTCACAGCCCCCATGGCTAAGGAACCGATGCACAGACTTTCGTCTCGAGGAGAACTCTGTAAACAAGACGAACAAATACACTTTTACTGTGGAAGGTCTTTACCTTTACTCCATCATTAACACAAAAAGAGATCAAAGAATATGACAATGGAGCGTGCAAACATGATCTGTTTATTTTATCTTATCTTACTATCAAGAGAACAGAAACTATCTACAGCTAATTCAATGAAAAATAACACAAGAGAAACTTGCTATCTTGATCACCCAACAAACTTGCTTCCAACACAGGAGAAGAGGATAGCTGACGTGACGTCAAAGAAACTTAGCGAATTCACCAATTTAACAAATTATCCTTAAAAGTTATGTAAACCAGGATGATTTCACATACCACAGCAGTTCAATGTTAAGAAACTAAGGCGTTTCATTTATATGCGTACTTAAAATTATGTTAATTGAAATTCCACTCCCCAAATCATACCTGCGTAACATGTCTTCCAGATTTATCCTCATAATAATGTAAAAAGATGTCAACATTGGCCTTATTCCTGAACCACACTTGGTAATACAGAATGTAAGCAGTCTTATTTCACAATATTACCTCTTATACTGAAAAGTTCAAATATTACAGTATTTACCCAAATATTGTCCCCATCCCCTTTTTAGGAGGCAAAACTTAAAAGAAGAAAAAAAATGAAATTGAGTAAAAAATGAGTACTTTGAATTCTCGTGCCGCTGCTTTATTTCCATGTGTCTGAGAATAATTTAGAACTCGCAGTTTGAAGTTAGCATCAAAACATCTTAGATCGCCCAACTTTCATTGTGTTGAAGAAAATTCCCGTTTCTTGACAGAATAAAGTTGCCTGCATGGTCAACATAGTGACGGCAATCGGTCATTCCCAGACGACATGAACCAGTTTGATTTCCACTTGGAATGAGCGACAAATCTCTTCATCATTGATCGATGTTCTTTGTGTTATGTTATGTACACAACTCGTGTTCCCTTGACTCATTTTCGTTCAGGAAAGTTTGAATTAGCTGTTTTCACACCCTAAACTTCAAATATATCTCCCCCCCCTAGACTATATTTTCGGGAGATTTTTTCAAAAAAATGGGGGGGGGGGACTAAATTCTGGTAAATGTGGTACTTCCGTCCTTCAAAAAGAAATGGAACCAGTGTCTCTGGCTAATGGGACTCGATGCTGTAACCAGCCAAGCTATTGAAGTAGAAGGTTGATTTTGACGTTTTTAACAAGTAAAAAAATTAGCATGTTTTACCATATCAATTCTAAAGTGCTGTAGCACTTCTAATATAAGTTGCCATTAGTACTATTTGAATATTGTCTTGATGTTACACACAAGAGGCAAAAACGGAGGAAGATGTGTTTAAATAATTCATTTATTTTCGATCTACATAATATATTTTCAAACTAGTAGTACTGCTTGAAATAAGAGTACAACACGACCTAAAATGGATAAAAAGCTGTAAGTGATAAGATGAGCTCAATTGTTGCAATTAAACATTTAATATGTAGCCAAGCAACTTAAATACATTATGAACAAGCCCTAATAACTTAAAATATAAATTTAAAAACTGGATAATATCCAGTATATAAAGAAGCTTTTTAGGTTTTAAATCATGATAAATATATTGGTTTTTTTTCTTCAGTTTATAAAATGTTTGATTTTTTTAATGCAAGTACTAAAAGAATATATTAAACAAATTTAGTAAGTAAGTTGTCCAGCCCTATGTATAGATAATTTTATTTACCTCTATAGGATTTATAAGCATTTGTATTATCATATATACATGAATAATTACATATGTGCTGGATACATAATTAAATAAATACTACTTTGTTTACATAAAAAATATCCCTACCTCAGCTTATCTCTGCTGAGTATTTCTCTCACAATGAAACTAAAAAGCATGTCTTCAAGAAGGCAATAGATTGTAAACAGAAACCACAAACTGCTAAGTATCCTTTTCACTTGGCACATAAACGGCATTCACTAACCTGAGTTATTCTGGCTAAAGTAAAGAGAGCAGTGACCAGATTTATGGTGATGTATGAAGACAGAGGCACCCACGAGAATAAATGTGCGAGAGCTTGAAGCGCAAGGCAAGCAATTGTGTCACCATCTGTGTCAAGACTGTTGCGGCAACTGCCTAGCATTGAACACAAGATGGAACCTGCAAATCAAAGTAAAATTAGTGTTGAAAGAATATGTCATATAAAGAATTTAAGTACTAAATAGATAAAACTACAAGATATATCATTAATGTAGTTTTAAAATTTATTTTATAAAAATGTTGATCAAATTATTCTTTCTTACGAAGTTAAATAAAATCCTTATTGCCCAAGTTTTATTTATAATCTGATAGTATTATTTTTTATTTATTTGAATCCTATTTACTTGCTGGAGTATGACGACTTAGGGATTTTTTAGTTTTTGAGGTGTTATACACTGACAGCACTTGATAGGCCGCATGAGCTTTATATTCATAATCATTATTTACTGGAGTAATCTCGTTTTCCCATCAAAATAAAGTAAAATACAATAAACATAAAATAAAAAATAAATAAAATTATTTAATTAATGACAGAATGACAAAATCTTTTACTGCTTGTCATACATTATTAACTAGAAGAATTGAATTTCACAACTTTAGTCACAATCAAGGTTGAATTAAACAGTGTGACATATAATAGATATCACTACTAAACACTCAGAGCAAGACTTTTTATACATTTCAATGTTGTTGGATATTTTATCATACCTATGCCAAAAAAATTAATGTTTAACTTCTTAGAAGTAAATATTCACTTCTGAATGGAAACACGATTTCATCCGTGAATTCTTATCTCATCACACCAAAAATGTGGGAAGGTTAAACTTTTTCATCGTTTCAGTTCAAAAAGTCCTAGTTTACATAAGATATTGAGACACCACTCAATTAATATTTTATTTGTAATGGCTCTGCTGTAAGTACATTTTACTTGAAAGTTTTAGCTTCTTCATAATTTCAATGCACGTGTCTTTACAATCAATCTCTTTCCGAAATTGTGAAGAAAATTTTCCTAGACAATTAAACCATCAGGAGTAAAAACCTGATGTTTGGCAACAATGACACTAAAGAAAAGTCATCTCTTTACCCGAATGAACAGGAACTGTTGAATTCGGTTGACCATGAGTAGGAGACGGAGGAGGAGTGGCAGTAACACCGTGTCTTCGCTTCCGAGCTACTCTCTCCAGCAGTGCTAGAATGCAATACGAAATACTTCATTTACAGCACATCAACAGACCTCCAACATTTAAATAACATCTGTCGTAAAGGAAGAAATGAACATAAAAACAGCATACATAAACAATATGAATGCAATTTAGAAAGTTCAAAATAAAATAATAAAATTGATGAGTAAAAGAAAAAAGTTTTAAATATGCAAAATAACAAAATAAAACAAAACATTAAACATTATGCAGTTGTTTAAATCATAGACCTTTCGATGTTCCGTTTCTGTAGCCTAAAATATCAATTTTTGAATTCTCAAAGTAGCACAAGAAATAGAAATAATACTCTGAGCTTAAGAGTATTTAACTTTCTTCCTAGAAAATTAGGGAACTTAAATTTAAGAAGATAATAAAAGTATTAAAGGAAAATTTAAGAAATGCTTAATACCTAATTATGACTCACAAAACTGGAAGATCTGTATTTCTTACTGTACTAAATTATAACCTGTACAATAGAACATTACTTACGGAAAACAATCAAATATAATTTTTAAAGTCTACTCAGAGAGAATTTAATTCAAGTTTTATCTTAAGATTTCTCCAGACCTATATCCAGATCGACATAAGCCGCCTCTATAAAAGTATTTATGTATTTTTATCTGGTTAAAAAAGTAAATGGGAGTCAGCGTGACTCGGTGAGTAAAGCACTGAGTTGTTCAATCCAGACTGACTCCCAGTCCTACTCAGCCCGCTGTATAATGAGTACCAGGATTCATCCTGGTGTCAAACCAGTTGGAGCCACATCTCCCCTCCTAGAGTCGAGGTCAAGTAACTGCGGAGCTCTACCCTCCGCAAACCCCTTGGGCACCTCCGAGGCCTGTTCAGGGATACTTTGACTTTTAAATAAGTAAATAATTTGACAAGTGACAGAAGAAAATTATTTGACAAATATCACACAGTCAAATTAAGCTTATCAAGCTCTTCTTTGCTTTCTCTCGATAGAGTTGTGTGTTCCTCAAGGGAGAAACTTGTCTGCTATTGAACCGTGAAGGGAAGGGCAAAGTATAGAAGACAAAGGAGCAAAAGGATAAAAGGATGCAGATGTAAAACAAACTTCACTCTGGATGTAACAAAGGAACCGTACATACATTGGAGAAGTCGCAAAACCCAACATGAAGTGGTGGAGAACACTGCGTATAACCCAGGAGGTGGAAAATTAAGATCAAGTTTTCACAAAGTATTTGAGCAGAATCAAAGAGAAACCAAGGTTGAGACTAAACAAGGGGAAAAGTACAGAAGAACACCTCAGTCAGGTTTCACAAAACTATTTTCCTTTAAGAAACTGGATACAATTTTTAAGAAAATATGATTGATCGAATAAGATACAGATTCTATAAACAACTTACCTGTAAGAATCGAGAACACTTGAGGAATGTGAGCCAGAAGCAGTCTTCGCAATTCTTCTTTTCGAGTGACACTTAAGTCTTCCCATGGACAAACAAGTTCTTCTGAAGCTGTTTGAAGGAACACTAAACCTAGCACAGTTGTCTCGGGATTTTGGATCAGCTGAAATATAACAGGGTCAAATTAATCAACTTAATACAGAAGTGAGTGTAAGCGCTGCAAAGTAACAAAATCGATGAACATTCATTGAAAATACTTCATACTTAGTGCTGTAAAGCATGAAAAACTGAATAAACAGAAAAGACAAAAAACAAAGCCAAAGATAATGCAACTACCTGAGTTTCAAAACAGCTAATATAATACATTACATCTAATAATAATTAATAATTTAAATAATAATAATTTCAAAATCTTTTACTAAATACTGAACCTAATTTGTTTTGTTCCATCCTGTAATCCGAGTGCACAGTACTAGAATGCACCAAAACAGTGTTCCGATACTGCTTTTGGGGCATTAAAATCATTAACTTTGTACATAAAAACTGTTTATAAAGAAGTCTAGTCAGCAATTTATGGTAATATTAAATATTCAGTGTTATTATAATCCTCAGCATAAGATGTTATTATCTCAGCAAGTCAAACATAACGGCACTGGAAAACTTATGATGCAACTATTCTTTGATAAATATTTCATTAAAGTAAACAATTAATCACTACTGAGTCATAAAAATTAGTTATCAACTAAAATAAGCTAAAACTTTACACATTTATAAGCTACAGCAACTGCTTCAACACACATCTATTATATTTTTACCTGAAGTATATTGGTAAAAAAATCAGGATAAAAATGGGGCCAGTCAAGTCTGGCTATATCCACAACCAATTTCACTAACTTGTTACGAATAAAATTAGGCGCCGTCTGGTGATTCTCTAGTGCTAATTGGTATAAGGTTGCCTTCAGAGTGGCACGATCTTCCCACATCAGTCCAAGCCATTGTTTTGTAATTAATTTCTGAAGACGAAGATTAAATCTTAAAATGTTGCCAAATAGAAGTAAAGACAGGCGATACAGAAAATCTAAAAATGCTAATGACTTTCAACACTTGATTTCTTTATGTAAAATAACACCACACAATAAACTATAGTAGAACTCACTTCAATTGTTGTTAAACTATACATGCAAACAAACTGATTTGATGAATTGGACATAAAAAAGAGACAGTGTTTCCAAGCTCCTTGCTGACTGCTAAAGTTATTCAACAGACTTTCAATTTCCCGTTTTCTTTCATTACTAGTTTGAGGTGCAAAAAATTCATTCATAAGAGTTTCTAAAGCCAATACAGATTCACTGTCACTAGCCTGTAAATTAAAAAACTCACATCATAACCACAAATCAACTTCATAAGAATTAAAAATACACAATAACTCTGATACATGAATTTAAAGCCTTACCATTTTATAAAACTTTTCAATGATACAATTTTAAATACAATAAAAATATATAGGAGGCAGTAATGAATGTAATATGGAACAGCTAATACATAACCTCCCCTACCGCTCTCAATTAGAATAAAGCATATTTTCTGATAACTTAAATCTTATATTAAAAAGGACTAAAATTATGAACAACTTGGCTTTCATTTTACATATACTCTTTCTCAGAGGTTAACCCATGCTTGTGAAATTAAGCTCTCTCTCATGTCTTTTCATAATGAACATTCAACAATCGTACTTCTACACATATCGTAACGAGGCAGAAGGAATGTCAAAAATAGACGCCGGTTATATTTGAATTTTTCCAGAAATTAACGAAGCGGTCGATGTTTAAATCGGTGGCGATTAATTCTCAAATCATTAATCTAAACTCCCACGCGCAACAAATTTTCCAGGCAACATTTCACAGAGAGCGGAATTTTAGAACCTCTAACCACCTGTACCACGAAATTGCGCGAACTCGCGTCAGCTGTGGTCAGCTGGTTCGAGAGCTGTCGAAGTAGTGAACTCCATACGATTCGATAATACCAGGATTTTAAAAAAAAGTCTGGTCTGACCTCATATAATTAATTCGATAAAAGATATTTCAATAATTTTAGTTTGAAAGAATTACTTATGCATCATCAATTATGTATTAATTTTCACAAACTAATACAATATTAAAATTGTCCGCAGAAACTAAATCATTATTTGTATACTTCATATTGTTGACACCAAATTTTATAATATAAACCGGTTATTGAGATTGGGTCGAGAGAAAAAAGAAAAATAACACTATTCCATACTGCCGACGTTTCGAAAATTTATATTTTCTTTTTCAAAGCTACACACAAGGCCTACAATTAGCCGATATTCTAAGTATGCAGAGGCTACTATGTATGCAGATGGGAAGTTATGTTATGGTATGCGAGAAAGTTTTGTGATTGATGAGCGAGTTGTATTGCGAATTGATAGTTATGTTTTATTTTGTGTTTTTTAATTTATTATTCAGTGTTTAACTTTCTGCTAGAAAATTAGAATATCGACTAATTGTAGACCTTGTGTGTAGCCCTGAAGAAGAAAATATAAATTTTCGAAACGTCGGCAGTTTGGAATAATGTTATTTTTCTTTTTTCTCTCGACCCAATCTCAATAACCAGTTTATATTATAAAATCATTATTCTTCCCCTCAGTGTTGCTGAGACAGGGGGCGCAGCCTGCGAGTTTCATCAGGGCACCAGGAAACGACCTCCAGCGTAGACGAATAATATTTTTTAATACCAAATCAATAAAATGTGGAAAGTTGTTACCGGAAATACGTAACTAATTTGTCACGACTCAAGAGTTCCCTAGAGGGCCCCATGATGATAAATTATTGTTCATAATTAATTGTCGACAAGTTGCACCTAACACGGAAGATTGTACCTTAGTGAAGGAAGTTTGGATGCGTTGGCGTGATACAATATTTAGTACATTAGTTAAATCTTCTCTAAGTTCATTTATTGACGAAGTGTGTTGTACAAGCTTAATAAAGGATTGAATTTTTTCGTAAGTTTATTTGAGGGAGGGGTGAAATTCAATATCTGCCCCAGTGGTCCCGTAATGAAAACCTCTCGGCGGCTGTTTCCCATCGCCGTAAATCCTGGACATACTGCATTTTGTCTTTTTCAAGACATGTCTACATTTATTATCTTAGTTAAAAACAGTACATTTTTGCAAACATTAAATATTTATTTTAAAAAATGTATATAAATTAACAGAGTCCTTGGAATTTGGAGAGTATGAATATTTGCAAATACATGTGGAAATACCTAAAGGAGACTAATATCAACTTGGCAAGTTGAGAATGGTTTAATCATAAATTAATAGAGTATGAAATAAAACATTAGGTAGGGCAGGGAATCATCCATTTATTTCATCTAATATATGATCAACATTTAATTAGGATTTGTCTTTAACAAGAATGTTATAAAGAAGTTTATATAATCACATACAAAAAATATTGTTGTAAGTCAGTCGTATAAATCATGCTTTTGGAAGAAAAATATACGTAACACTCTTCAAATTCTCCATTAAATAAATGCAGAAATGGAGGCGATACAAGAGCTAATTGGACAAAAGACATAAAAAATTAAACTTGAAACAGTTCATTGTCAGTGAGCGTAATCAGACTTTCTTTTCCTGTAGCACACACCTGCTGCATTGCAATTAATTCTGTAAGAAGATTCACAATACGCATCAACATCTAGCAGACACTTCTCTCGGCCAATAGCACATTGTATGGCCCATGTCGTGAATTGTCTTTGGTGCTTCCAGCCAAGCACTTGCCCACAAGAACCATTTCATCAAAATACCATAGTAATCTCCAATCGGGTATGCTCTCGAGTCATGAAATTCAGGGATTAGGTAAATTACATTAGATTCTTTATCATTCAATAAACAGTCCTCACAACTTCCGTTCTGTTTCACTTCATTTGACAGGAAACTTCCCTGAAATGAGCTCCAGCTTAAGGTGCCACTTGTACAAGACGACTGACTAAAATTGTGAACTTCACTGTCGCGAAGGTTGACAAGTTTGTGTTTACAAGAACCAAGTCCGTATTCAGTACGTGATAAGAGGGAAGACAGAATGGTTTCAGATTCTTCATCTAATACTGGAGGCTCGGGCAAATGTAAAGAGGAGCTATCGTCCACAACCGACGACATAGCTGGGGAGACACGAGGATGACTCAACAGCGACAAGCCAGTGCCAATGGAATTGCCTGGTATTTGGCTAACTATAAACGCTGAACCAATCAGAGTCAAGACACTAGCAGTGTAACTGGTCAAACACACAGCAGACACCTACAAAATAAAAGTAAGACAGATTAAAAAGTTCACATCATTTAGAAGAATAGTTTCATTATCCATTATATTATTTTCCAGTAGTATATATTCTGATTCCATGTAACAATAATAAGAACATTGTACTGAGTCAGTATGTTTGAGCAAATATTTTGTTACCACTTTTGAGAATCAAACACAAAATATTTAGTGTAGTGGGCTGCCCCCCAAAAAATTGACAAAAAATGATACCTAGACTACACATAAAAAAACTATGAGAAATAACTTCTGCATTTTCAAAAATGTTAACTATTATTGAAGTCTTCATAAAAAAATGTCAGAATATTTTCAAAGATGTAGACATAACTTTCACATGACAAAAAAAAGTTTAACAAACTTGTTTTCCACACTGAAGAAATATCAACAGACAGGAGTCAAACCCTAATTGGCTGATTAAGAGAAGAGATCTTAAAGAATTTTCACAAAAGATTTATCTTTGTAATGACATAACCATTATTACTACTGTCATAGTTATAATAAAGATTACGAATTCATTTGAATAGTCCTGATTCATCGTTGACATTCACTATATTCTAAATATATCCTTTTCACACTAACACACTAGCAAACTCCCGTCTCAGACCACATTACAACAAATATCGAGAAAGGAGGTTAGGGGAAAACAACAAAAAATCAATGTAACTTACAGAGAGAACTGTTTGTGCTAAAGAGGACAAGTCTAAATTTTCCATAACATAATAAAGATCAGCATAGGAGAACCATCCCCTCCTCTTGCCCTCGTGAAGGGCAACATCAGTTTCCAGCTTGTGCAGCCGAGTCCAGAAGTCTTGTTCACTCACAAATACTTCCCATCCCTTAAAGAGGAGAGAGAAATTTATTAATAGACAGACTACATTAGGATCAGAGTCAGCATGACTCAGTGGGTAGACTGCTGAGTTGCTGGCTGGCTAGCTGGATTTTTCATCACACCTCAACATCCAGACTGACTCAGTGTGCTGTAAAATCAGTACCGGGTCTATCCTGGAGTCTAACAGGTCAGATCTAGATGCCAGCCACACCTCCTTTTCCTACCGCTGAGGCCAAGAAATTGCAGTTTTCTACCTCCTTGGGGGTCTGTTGTGGGACAGTTGGATCATTGACTTCATTAGGCTTATCCTTTACAAAACATCTACGCTTGGGGTGTTCAGTGAAAGATAATAATAATAAATTTATTGTCAAAAAACAGTACAAACTGCGTATGACCACGTGGAGGACAATAAACTAATTTACTCTCCGGAAGCAAGCAAGGGACGTATTCCATCAATTCCGATCAAGGGCCCTAAGGCAGAGGCGGATTCAAAAATTTCAGCAAAAGTTCCTAGATAAGATAAAAAGTTAGCTGCGAGTTATAATACATATATAATGTCAATATGTTTGTAATTTAACGCAAATATGTTTGTAAATTTACATGTACAAGTTATTATCGAACTATAGTTTATTCTGAGTATAGTGCTTAAAAAATCATAAAAGTTGAAAAGAAATACTACATTCACGATTTATTGTTACAATAAACACTTTGACCCTAGACAAAGCCTAGAGAACCTGTATAAGAAATCCGCCTCTACCCGAAGGAAAAACGGAGAAAAACCCGGGCCAGGATGGGTGAAGTAAAGTTCAAAAAAAGAAACATGTTTCAACAACACACTTCACACAATCAGATATTATACAAGAAGCGCACACAGTAATATCAGAGATCAGAACTTTATGAAATTGAACTTTTCTTTCCAAACACGTGGTAAGAGTATTAGTTCAGTCTGACCAATTTTGGACTTGAGACACTAAGCCCAGCATACAGCACAGATATAATCTTCATGGAATTCTCTAGAACACAAGTTTTAGTTGCAAGACACGGAATGTCTGCGTAGCTCCCTTCTCAATCGCACACAAAAATACAAATTGTTTTATGTGTATAACAGATTGTAGCACTTTCGTCAAATTTCAATTCTTACCACAGATAACATTTTTAATTTTAGTTATAATGCCCAAAATAACCATGTTGTTTCCATGTTAAATCTAATACTTATAGCCTATTATAAGCAATATTCCTTTTTATCAGAGTTTCTATAATTTCTGTTGAAAACTAAGGACATTATATTTTTCTTCACAATATACTCCTAAATTCTTTGAATAACACTCATACTCATTTCCAGTATCCATTTCAGCTACATTTTCTGCTACCTAATATTCTTCCCATTAATTCTAATATTTTGATTTTCTAACTTTCCCTTTATTAAAAACTTTTTACCCTTCCCCCACGAACACTGAAACCTCAAAAATTCGAAGCTCAGAAGACCACTCAAAAATATCAAAGCACTAAGGTAAAAGAATTCACAATAGGTAAATGAAGAGAACAAATTTAAATGACTGTGCCTTCACTGTACATGTACGCATCGAGCACACTGACCGACACAGTCAATGACATGTCAATTACGGCAGGTTCAGTGATGGGCCTACTAAACTCATTGAATATATATTAATCATTATTTTAAACAAACAAAATAATTCCCATGTAAATGGCCGTAATTTTATAAATTTTTCAGTGTTTGTCTCATTTTACTCAGACAACTATAACAGAAATCACCAGTAATATAACAATATAAAATTTATAGGTGATTTAGCTTCATGCTCATGTACACGAAAATATACATTTAATATTAGGTCCATTCCCACAAACGTTCCTCCCTCTCTTTTATCGCTTAAATCAGAAAACTTGGAACAACGTTTTGTTCATAATATACAGGTTGCACACTTATTAAGATTAACATTGTGTGGTGCCACTCATTACATATTACATTACTATTGTTAATTACTTCACAAGTCAATATTAGGGTTTTCATTTCCAACATTTCAAGCAAAATCAAATAAAACCCAGAAGAAAAAATTCTTCATAAATAAAAGTTCCATTCATTATGTTGAAACAATTCTAAAATTTGTTTTCCATGTACTGTTTTCTAGTTTCGTACTTGTAGTCCATCACTGGAACACTGAATTACTTAATGTAGTAATTGATATAATATTACCACATACAATAGTAAAAATCTGCACACTAATGTATTCAAGGCTAAAACAATACAAAATAAACAATAATACCCATTTTCATTAGACACACCTACATTAGATGTAATGTATTAATAACAAAATCACATGGAATGAAAGTTAGCTGTACTAATACAAACCAACAAATTAATGTAAAAATCAAAGAAATAATAATTGGCAAAGAAATAGGTGGACTAAGTTTCTTCCATGTATTCCTAGCTAATTCAATTAAAAAAAATTAAATTCAGTACAGAATTCAAAGACTATCTTCACTACCTTATTATAATCAAATATTTTTAAAACCCACCCCAAGAATACAGCTTTTTCTTTCAATCCTCTATGGAAAACGAACATGCGTAGAATATTTTATTTCAGCGTTGACCCCAATTCACTCTCTTTTCCCGGATGTGTATGAAGCGACTGATGTGGGCGGCAGCATCCAAATGTAAACACAGTAAGATCTGCTGACGTGAGAGAAACGACCACGTGTCTGCAGCACGAGTCAGCAATCTCTCAATACCAGCATTGGCTCCTCAAGTGGTCTTGAGGTTCCACCCTCATTACTTTTCTTGCACTGCAAGGACTGTAATGCTGGAATACCCTTAAGTTGCAATTAAAGCATCCTCATTGCCATGTGGTAAATAACATTCAACAATAATAACAACCATCAGAACCATTTCTTGTCAAAACAGTACAATCACGTCTTTTGGCAATTTGACCTTCCCAACAATTTAATGGCAAATACTTGTTTTGACAGAAAAATTGATTGTCTGTTGTGATAAATTTTTCTATTCTCACTCCTTGGATTATTTTAAAAAATGAATATAATTTTTTCCCCCCGAATCAGTGCACCAAGTACTGAAAATTTGATCATCTTTTCATCTTTTTTAGCTCATTTTAAGGGTCCAACATTAAAAAGGAAACCACACATGAAAGAAACTGATTTCTCTTAAAATCTTGACTTAACCAAACCGGGCAGTAAAATTGAATAATTGTCGAGAAGTAAGCATTAAAGAAAGTTGCATGAAATGTAATGAAAAACTCTCACAGAACAACAGTGACTAGATAAATAGTTCACTTCAACTACTTGTGAATAAAGAAACTTACTATTGCTTCCAGGAAGTCTTTCTCAAACCGATTGACTTCTTTCACATCCAGGCCACCAGAAAATGCCCACTCATCATTAAAAACTTCATCTTTCACTCCATCATCTTGAAGAAACTTACTAGCAATCATCTAAAGAAACAGGGTAAAATAATAAGTTTAATGAATTTGCAAGCATACAAATTGAAAGATTAATATCAAACAATACATTACCATTGACACAAGAAACAATTCAGATGGAGCAACTCTTTCTAAATACTCTGAATTACACTTCTTCAATCGCTCCAAGTAGAGCAATGCAAGCACAAGAGAGCAAGGAGAAACACAAGCCTTACGAGACAGCGCAGCAGCTTCTCCAATATATAAACGATCCAAACTCATGTTGTTGATTTTGGAAAATATTTCAGCAGCAATTTCTGAAATTTTATACAAAACAAGTTAAGATATAATACTAGCCAATTTATCAATGAATTTTAGGCTAAATGTTTCATACAAAATTCATTACCAGAGACAGGAAGGCTGAACCTTTCAGTGTCAGGTAATTTTCCATAGTACAGAGATTTCTTAATTCTCGACAAGAAAGCTTTATGGTCACCCATCGACTGAAAATCAAATGTTCTCATTTTAACATTCACTCGTAACACAACACTTTTGTACGACCCAACTGAAATTACCCGAATACAACACTCCCATTTAGTAATACTCTCAATATAATTTAAAGTAGCGTATCACGTGCTTACCTTAAATTTTCGTTTTGAGACATCCTTTCTCGCTCTCGATATAGCTGAATGATGCATTATTATAGAATATATACACCAGAAATTGCAATTATCTCGGTTCCTTAGCACAGTACTCGAATTTAGTAAAATATCAGCATCCAAAACACAAACTAGCCGACTATCTCCTAAGAATCTCACACGTTTCGCTCGTCAACGCCCGAATCATACGATGACCATACACGACAATTCTTACGATCTTTGATCAACCGCAATTTCATGAAATCATACCACGCAATCAAACGAGGGCAGCAGCTTTCTTGGAGCTTTCTGACCGCGCGATTTCTTGGTCACATCAAAGAATGTACAACTTTGCAATCAATTAATTCATAGATTCCCGCTTTTACTCGTTGCTGTAGATCGCGTAAGTGGCGACATCTAGATGAATGACCCACACAATGGCGCGATACTTGAATCGTCTTGACGTCCAATATTCCTTCGACAAAAATTGGGAAAAATATTCTGAAATACAACAAAAAAGAAATACAACATTACAAAACCGATGTTACTCAAATGCTATTTATTCGTCTCGATAACCAAAACATTGCAGTGTTGAAAAACAATATCACTCCCGAAATAAAGTTTTGGAAACACAAAACAAACACACATCGTTGTAAGCTTTCCGATTGATCAAGCGGGGAATCACCCGTAAACAATCGCTCGTCTCGTCTCTCCCACGCAGAGATCACAACAGTGTGTGTCCTCTATTTCTGGTGGCGCCACCGGAGCGCCCGTGTGTTCGTCAGCTCTCCGTCATCAAGTGCGACTCGGGCGTGCGGCACCCGCACCTCATCCGCACCGCAGTCAGTAGTAGGGCAGACTTTGGCCGCGTCGCCTGCCTCGTCGAGATGGGGACTCTGCCAGCAGCATCATTGCGGATGGCATCATTGCTACTTCTGCTGTTAGCAGGTACACACACCTCTGATGTGTCCTGTCCTCCTTCACTTTCCACGTCTTCTTTATGATAGCATAACCTGATTAAAATATTCCCCTTATATCATTTGACGTTTCTCCTTTAACGTCAATTAAATAGATTTAACTTTTTATATTAGTTTTTGCTACGACAATGCAACGCTATATAAATACTAAAGCTTTGGAACAATGACTCTCCATTCATAAAAAAGTTTTCTTAGAAGTAAATTCTGTAATGACTCCATATAAATGTTTGTAAAACATTGATATTCTTAGAAAAACAATGTTTCAAAGCGAGTGTTTGAAATGCTATTTTCTTGAATATACTGTTTGCTTGTGAAAATTTTATTTATAGTGAAAAGTTTAGTTTGAAAACAACTGGATCATTAGGTAAAAATACACATACACACACGATTCATAAATTTATTCGCAGATTTTTCTCATGAACATTCGTTCAAAATATGACAAAGTCGCAGTATTAAACGTTTACATATTCCAGAATTGATATTTTAAAATGTTATTTCCGTCTGTTTCGAGTTAACAGTGAATGAAGAAGTAAGAGTTGTATTCCCCTGCCGCGTATCATTATCAGCTCAGCCGGTAGGGAAACCTTTTTGTAGAAGGAATCAGACCAGCCGATTACAAGCACTTCATATTATCAACACTTAAGACTATCAGCTCTCCCAATTGAAATCTGTGCAGTGCAAATGGCTGATCATTTTCCGAGCGCTTCACTATTATTCACTCCTAGTTTAAGGTTCGTCGTAAGACGATGGTATAAGTTGTGAACATCAAGAACAAAATCTTCTTCCCACGAAAGTACCATATGAACCTCTTACTTGAACTTCTGTTTGTTTACATTGGTAATTAGTTAAAATTTGTAAATGGCGGATACTATTGATATTTATAACATGTTTTACATTGTTTGATTTGACGAGCCACAGGCAGAAATAATTGTTCCTAGCAGCCGTACCTTGTGATGTAAGAACATCATTTAATACAATACGTTCGTCTTATCGTGAACAAGTGAGAACCGGTTTGTTCAAACTATTTCTCTAAACGAATTGATCTAGGTCGGCCACCGTCCACTTCGCTCACAAATGATGTCCTTCTACTTGTCCACACTTAAATAAGGCAAACCATTTTGGCGTGTTATATGCTCAATGATCAATATGAATTGCACACTTCGCGGATTCCACTCACGCGCGAAATACAACTATCTTTTATTACTAATAGCAAAATCAATTGTTTCACCCTCGCTCTGCTCAAATGTTTGCAACGAATCAAAATATTCTAGAGTCAAGTTTTTTCAATTCAATTTTTAGGGCATTTTACTTACAATATTTACATTTTAAATTATACACGTGGCGAGGTTTCAGCCCCTTTGCCTTCTTAAGCCCTTTGATGCCGTGGGCTGTGCGTTAATTGCCCTGGAATTTACTCTCAATGAATTGTTCAGTTGCGCCTACATTTTTCACAAGAAGATTGAAATGTTTATTTCTCGCTGCCGTAATAGTAAATTTAGTTATGCATGGATAGAAAATTTATTATTATTATATTATAAACTTTTGGCATACTGTAATAGTTTCTTATATCTGAAATAGGTGCAACCGGCTAATTCATTGAGCACCGTTGGGAACCACAGACCCCCCCAAGGGGACTTACATCTAGTAAGTACGTGTTTGGCAAACACGGGGCCCCGAGCTGAGTCTGGCTTTAGTTCCACGTACTTGTGCGAGGCGAGGCTCCTTCCTTTCTCTTTCTGGACCTTCCTTGGTCACCTCTTGTTCTTTTCGATCCCGACGCTATTAAGGCTAGGGTATCTTTCATTTTCTTTATTCTTTTATTTTTTTAATATTGTAATTCAGGAGGCAGGAGGGTTTTTAATGAGTATGGTTGGGTCATTCAGCGAGTCCCACACGCGGGGAGAGTCATGTTGACTCTCCTTAGTGCGTAACTGCATTTTCCCTACATGTACAAGTTTTTAGGGCTCTAATGACCTCGATGTCGACGAGCCGTAAAACCACACACAAAAAAGGAACCACGGAAAACCAACGGTCAGGACACAAAGACTGTACTTGGAGAAGGTATTTACAAAAGTATTTACATAAGACTGTATAAGAATTATTACAAAATTAGTATTTACAAATAGAGTCTATAAGAAAAAGTATTTAAAAATTTGTCTTTCTTCATCACTTCGTAATTTCCATCCCCCTAGTCGAAACCTCCCGTAACCTGATCGCGTCCTCGATTTCAGTGAGTTGATGTATGGTTTGCGTCCTCAGTGACCTGCTACAACTGTTTGAACTATGAGTGACCTTTTTTCTAACCTGATCATTTCTATTTCTAGTCTGTACGCTTGATATAATTTATTTTGAATTACCTTGATATCACTACTCTCAGGTGTGGCTTGCCATAAGTATTCCAACCCTAAATAACAGATAATTTCCCTAATATGCCTACTCCATTTACCATTTCCATTATTATGATTCGATTCTCTAACAATGACATTTTTGTCCCCCCCCCTAATCGATAGCCAGTATTTTATTGCTCTGAATTTCAGTGTAAGTTCAACCGGCACCTGCTCAAATTCCCAGAGAATACCACTGTTAGCAGTGCCTTTTGCAAGACCAATTATATTTTTGAGACATGTATTTTGAAGAGAATTGAACATGGTATTTTCTCCTACCCCCTATACTTCTGTCCCGTACGCTATTCCTGGTACTAAGATTGAATTGAACATTCTATCTGCAAGATTTGACGCTATTTCCGGTACCCTTGCTTTACTTCGCAGGATTACTTCATACGTACAAGCCTTTGCGTTTTGCTTTTTCTTTGTGTCTGGCCCACGATACATTCATAGTTATAGGTATACCTAAACATGTGTATTCTTTAACATTTTCCAGCGTTTCTCCCCGATTAGACCACTTTTCATTTAATCCTATCACCCAGCCATTTATGAAAATCATAATTTTTGTCTTTTTAATGTATACTTTCCGCTGCATTTCGGCACAGAATATTTCAAGCGTGTTTAGACTATTTTGTAATCCTATTTGAATTTTTGAAAGGATAACTAGATCGTCAGCGAACAATAATCCTGGTATTGGTCCATAGTTTTCTCCTATTGTAGGAGCATCCGAATTAATATTACGTAACTTATCAATGAGTCCGTTTACGAATAATATGAAAAGAAGTGGAGAACATGTGCGTGCTTGACCCCTTGATTTACTGAGAAAATATTTGTGACGGTGCCATCATAAAGACGGACACATTCACTCTCAGTACTATACACGGATTTTAACATAGTGATAAATTTAGTCTATACGCCCTTTTCTCTTAATGAAGTCCAAAGTATATTCCTATTTACCGTGTCAAAAGCTTTTTCGAAATTAATATAAGCGCAAAGTTTTCCTCTTTTAACGGCTGTTGCCCGTTCCGCAAGAGAGGTAAGAAAAAAATATTTTCTATTGTTCTATTATTTGTTCTGAATCCTGCTTGTAAAATCGATAGTTATTCTTCATTTTCAACCCATCTTTTCAGCCTACTAAACAGTATTTTACATATACCTTTTACTACAACACTGATGAGTGAAATTCATCTATAGTTAGTGGTGTTATTTACATTGCCTTCGTTTTTATATATTGGACATATAATTGATGTGTTCCCGATTACAGGGAATACGCCCATTGCAGTTAAAGATATGACAAAATACCGGAGCAATTTCGTGGTTTAATAATTTAAGCCTTGCTGTTTCTTTATTTCCTGTATCGCGAACATTACTTCATCTATCTCTATATTCTTATCTAATTCAGCTACTTGAATTTCCATTTCAATTGTTGTAGTAACTGCTATACTTTGAGTATTGAGGAGATCGTGAAAGTGGGTTTCCCAACTTAACCAGTCTATATGATTAATAATGTACGATTTCCGTATAGTTGTCCAGATAGTATTCTAATTGATTCCACCTCTTTCCATGCTAATTTAGTCTCTAATACAGCTTTTTATACTGTTTCCTTAACTTGAAGTATTTTTGACGCAAGACTTCCCCCCCCCCCCCCCCATGCAAACAAAGAATTTTAGTGCGTTTTCAGCTTCAATTTAAGCTATTTTGCAATTAGCGTTGTACCATCCTGTCTCCCTCTGTCTAGTCCTGCTTGTTTCCAATACACTCATATTTCTACCTGATTTATAAAGAGCGTTCTGTAGTACTTCAGCTACTGCATTATAATTTCCTACGACTAGGTGTGAGCGAATAACTGAGTAGGAACCTTCGAAGCTCCTGCAAAAATTCTCGATGAGTTCAGCTTTCAGTCCATTTAAAACGCATAGGTTTTCAATGTGTGATATAATTTGGAACTTCTTTTTCCTGGATATTTGATTTTAATCTAATGCATATTGGCATATGATGTGATTCTACCTTACTTTCAATCCAGAAATCGTCTAGTCAGTGCAATGTTTTCTCGCATGCTATTCTCGATTCATCATTGCGGTTGAATTTCCGAGAGAGATTGTGAAAGCGGATTATTTAGGAACCGAAGAGGCAGCTCGCGTTGAAGTGATTACACGTTTCGCGGGTCACAACAGACGCGAATGTCATCACTACAGAGTCGTATTCTGAATCGATTAAACAAAGTGCAAAGAATAACTAGGAATATCGCGAAACACGATATTCTTTTATTTTTCCTTCTAGTTCTAGCCAACTGTCCCTGGCTTCGCACGCGAGTTTTTGTTGTTGTGGTAGGTTAGGTAACCTAACCCTACCTTATAGTTTCGTGTAGATAAAAATAGCACGTTTTCATACAAAAATCGTGATAACATCTTCATTCGTTCGTGAGATTTAGTGAAGAAAAAAACTTCGATAATTAAAAGAGAGAAAAATCTCAAATAACCCCTTTAAGATAGGAATTTTCTACCAAAAGAAAAGAATATTTCGCGATCCCATATTAAATATTTTTCTCTTTGGATTCGTGTATTGGTCGGTAAAAGCCATTTGCGGCGGGGGCGGGCGGGGAAGACAGAGCACAGATGACAAATAGTGTTATCTAGATTTTGTGATTGTTCGCTATTATCAGAAAGCATATCTAATTAGATAGCAAATGTAGATGGAATAAGTGACTGAACAATAATAACAATTTCATTCTTAACGAAGAAAGAAAATTTCAAATTTCGCCGGTTCTTGCTCTCCACCACTGTTCCTCTGCCGCCTCTCGGAGGGCGTTTGTCTCTTTTAAGGAATTTCCCTTTCGTCGGGAGGAAGAATACTGAAGATGACCGCTCTGCGCTCGAAAGTCCACTCTGTCTATAAACATATGGTTGGCGAGACAACACAACTTAATTTAATTTCTAATTAATAGATAACAAATGATTTGCCTTTCATCTATTTAATTGGCTCTTTATTTCCAGATCGTTGAATTCAAATATTAGCTGAATGATGTCCAATTCTTTTAAGACCAGTTAGTAGATAAAAGTTCATTGTTCCATTAAAAGAAATTCGTCTGGTCGCGAATGCCCTTTCCTCAAAATGCTGGGTTTTTTTTTCTCTCTTCTTCGACGTAACACACGACGACCGCCGCCATACACATATGTATCGTAAATTGCATAACTCGCAGGGTTTTCTTCGAAATACGATCGAGCAGTGATTGCATTCGAACAGAAAGTGACCAAGAGAAGCGAGATAAACCGAAATTTGGCCCTTTCGGTTTCGTGACATTCAGTGCCGTGAGTTGAAAGGACCCAACTCTATGAAGGTACTATAGCGGCGTTGTTCCGATTCTTCGTCTGCGGAGAGAGAAAACTATGTCGGACACGAAACAGAAAATTCGATCGGATTTTGCTTTCGTGTTATTGAGGCTCTTAAGGATTTTACAGAATTTCGACTTTAAGGGTTGATTGGGGTGAATTTATTTTATCGTATTTTCACGATCTCTATCTCTCTATTTTTTAAATTTACATTTATTTTTTAGCCAAGCGTTATACATCACCAGGGCTACGCGAGCTAGTTATGATACACAAAACCGAATAAATATTAACAGCAGCATTTTGTCTATTTGAATGATAGATATCTTACGAAGCCATTTTTCGCGTTTTGCGGCCTTCTACCGATGAGAAAAAAAATGATCTATAACTTTGTACGTCAACATTTTTTGAATCAAATTTTTTTAAAATCTTTCACATATATTTCCAAGTTATTTTTCAACAAAATGCTAAAACTTGGTATACGTTAACCTGACAGTTCTTATTTTATATATTTCCAAAGTATAGGGAGGAGGATTGAGAAACGTCGAAAGAAAGTCTCATTGCGCTCCACTCATAGGTGAACACGATCAATGAAAGTGCTCTGAACACATAAACGCAGAAAAATAAGTTCCATTTCGGTACTTTCCTCTCATTTTTCTTCGGGACCACGCGGTTTCGAGTGTCTCATATTCACCATGATATACCGGAGTAATGGCTAATGGAATACAATTCATTCTCTACTGTATTCAGTTGTGTTCTATTTACGTACTAATAATATTCCTTGCGAGCTAATACTTTTCTCTTAGTTTCTGAAAATACACTTTTCCTCGATAACGAAACGGTGTCCGCGACGGAAAAGAGCTATCGTTGCATCGACAGTCTCTAGAATCATCCCGCTGTGAGCTTCGCGCGAGCAAATCAGACGACGCTTCAAAACTCTGTACAAGAAAGAGCGCGAATCATTATTCTCTATAAACACACGGATCAACACATTCGAATAAATTACGATACACTCTCGTATACAACAGTCAAAGTTAATCTCTTTCCAACAAACGCGTTCTTTATACTACACTTCTTAAGATGACTCTGGAAGAAAATCGGTTTATTATACAGTGGTATATGAAGGCAAAATATCTTCAAAAACGGTAGGTGGTTCCGGATATATCAACGGTTGGGTTGTAATTTTTGCTCAGCTCTGCAAATTGAATTAAAAAATGAGTTTCAAGGACGTGTGTTTCGTACTTCACGAACTTAATGACTGTCATTTTTTGCATTGGATTTTAATTCTAATTCAAACAATTTATCGCAATTAATGCATATTCGCCGAATTCTCGATTCCTTTTCTAAGTTTTTTCTTATTGTGGAGAATTTCTCACTCAAAGAATCTTTGTTAGAACTACGCGTTGAAATCAATCTAAACTGTGTTTTATTCTTTGGTACATTTTTTATTTATTTTTTCAAATAAGAAAGACTGCGTTGTGAATGAATTTTAAGAAGTAAAATGTATTTATCTCTAGGACATGTAAGTGAATTCTAGAATCAAATTTTAAAAAATATATAGTTAAGTTTACATGTTTGCAATAAATTTCAAATTAATTATAATTAAAATAATTGAATGTCAAAAGGTATATAATAATAATAACAACAATCTAGAAACCATAACCAAAATATAATCAGTAGCAACATTATGTAGGCGAAAAGAAATACAGAAATATTTTACACAGCAAAACGCGATACCTGAATCCGTTGCGGATCAGAGAGAGTTGAATTATTCCTCTGTTTTTTTATGGTCGGTAATAAAAATATAGCACTGAAAGATGTGGACAACCAGTTTGGTCAACACTCGGTTATATCATATTTTACTGAAATAGATAAAAGCACGTAATTTTCAACCGAAGCTGCTCCTCCATCACCCGCTTATTACACGAGTTTCGGATCGTTTTAAAGATCATTTATTTTCACGCTTCCAGTGTTGTGCAAATCTGCGATATTATCTCTTCTCCCTTCAACCCCATCATCGAAATCTATTCGCTTTAACATGTTATTTTTATTATCTGTTCGCCTTCACCAATATTCTCCCGTAACCGAACCCAATATTTCTTCAAAATTTGAGCTTTACCTCTAATAAAAAAACAAAACAATGCTAATATTTACATTTTCGAATTTTATATTTGTCCTTTTAAAAAGATGTAAATTTATTTTTTTAAATAATTTTTACACTCTGGTTCAAAGACATGTTGTCTTTTCACATAGTTTTCGACACTTGTAGTTGGAACGAATAATAGAATTCACCTGTAATTCTGTTTTCGTGTACCATCTTAAGTCAGCGCTGTCCAACTTCTCTGTCTGCGGGTCATTCATTCTATATACACTTTTCATCAATCAAGGGATGGGGATCAAGGATCAGAATGTTGCCTCGTATAGAACTAATGGGTCTTATTTATTTATTTATTTACAGGTATATTATACATTGTTTAACGCATCCACAGGGGGTTAAAAGTAACAAGTACGTGGACCTGCAATCCAAAATTCGTTTACAAACAAAATAAAACTTAGAACTAAATTGGATAAAGTTCATAGAGAATATACAAGAAGTAACGTAAAAATCATGAAATAAAAATAGGTAAATGTAATTAATTATCTCAAATTAATAGTCATACTAAAAAATTCGAAATTAGTAATAAAAAAATACATAGTCATACTTTAAAGCATGAATGTCAGTAAGGTTAAGAAAATCAGACATTCAATAAAATTGGGATATCGAATAAAATTAGGTAGATATATGAAAATTCAGAACAAAAATCTAGAGAAATCAAAATTAAATTTTTTTTGTGGGGCTTTAAGGGCTCGTCAACAGCAAGGTCATTAGAGCCCAAAATGAAATATGATTATGTTAACCGTTCTTTCAGAAATCCAAATGTCACAACAATGCAGAAGACGAAACACACCACAAAAAATACATATATCATAATTGTATAAAATAAGAATATTATATTGTCATCACCAATTTCATAATCGTATTATTTCAAGTTGCAAAAATTAAATAGCATATTTCTTTATTTAAAAAAAGTATTTTTAATGTTTAGTATTATAATAAAATCTTTTCATACTGCATTGTATGAGGGAGCATTGTATTCCGAACTCAATTTTCAATCTTCTCTCATCAGATGACGCGCCACGTCAAGTATCAATTCTTGAAGCATAGATTAAACACAATGTTGTTGAAAAGAACGTTTGATGAAAAATGTACTAGAACTCCCGGGCCAGATGCAATAACTGCACGACCGTTCACAAACTCTTATTGTTGTCGGACTGCTATAGAAACCGTCGTTGCCATGGAACCGTAAACATTCCCTCGCAGTGAGTGGTTCAGGGACCCGGTCTGTTGATCCGTTCCGCTCTTTAAGTTGCCACCAGTTAAGAGGCATGTCTAATAAGATCTCTTGAAACCATTTTTCTGCCACTAGTATTAGCGGTCCAAGTTAATCAAATCACTGAGAAGTGTAATTGTGCCATGAAATAGTTAATATTAAAATAAAGAAAACAATGTCATTAATTATTACATTAAATGTTCATTTGTATAAATAATTTGAGACATGTAAACAACATGCAATACAATGTATTAAACGTAGTAATTGATTATAAGAAAGAAATAATGTATTTAATTTGTATTTAAATAATAGTATAATATTAATAATGGTATAATACTACTATTTGCTTGATTTGCTCGAATACTCATTAAAACACGTGAAATTATGGCGGACGAGCGCAAGTGTTTCGAGGTCAATAACGGGAAAAGTTGAATATTTTTTTCGAAATGTCAAGTGACATAAAACATAAATGTGATATAAAAATTCTAATGTGATAATTTTCAACGAAGTAAAGTAAACTTCGTTACTTAAACATCTTAAACTATTTTGGAAAATTAATTACTTCTCCGCAAGGTGTAGTTAATTTTACTAACGATAATAACATATATTTAAATGGTCACTGAAGTTAAAACCCAAATAAATACATATAATCATGTTTGTTTATGCCAATTTCAGGCATTGCAATGATATAATTTACAGTAACTCAAGTGTACAACATTAGAGATACCAAAAATTATACGACTGTAGGTTGAACATTCACAAACAGCGCGGAAACGTTGCTTTGCATATAAGTCTTGTTGCGAGAAAAACACGTGAAATTTTTGTCATCTTATACATAAAAATGAATTGCTAATGAATAATGAAAATTATATATATAAATTTAAATTTATTGTCAAAAAACAGTACAAACTGCGTATGACCACGTGGAGGGAAAAAAACTAATTTACTCTCCGGAAGCAAGCAAGGGNAATTCCTAAGGCAGAGGCGGATTCAAAAATTTCAGCTAAAGTTCCTAGATAAGATAAAAAGTTGGTTGCGAGTTATAATACTAATAGAATGTCAATATGTTTGTAATTTTAAGCAAAAAATTACATGTACAAGTTATTATCGAACTATAGATTATTCTGAGTATAGTGTTTAAAAATCATAAGAATTGAAATAACACTAAATTCAC
>NNCF01126430.1:96705-132037 GCA_002313205.1 Laupala kohalensis
TTTTATAGCAATTCTTCCATTTCGACCGAGAGGTATTTCATTTTGAAAGCGTCAACCGCTTTTGTTCTCTGGCGTCGAAAATCGTTTGAGAGCGCGCGAAGTTTTTATTCTTTTGACGTAAAAGGGAACAAAAAGAAATCATGTGTAGCGGATGATGACCCATCAATTCGATGTTTTGAGCGGTCAAATATTGAGTTGTTTGGCACGATTTGTGTGAGCTCGTGTTATTGTGGTGAAGAATGATTCTGTGGCTCTTATATCTTCAAATACTTGTGGCAAACAAATGGTTGTGCACCAATCAGAATTGACCATTCTACGCTTCTCTAGAGGCACTGTAGCAACATGTCCACTTATTCCAACAAAAAAAAAACAGACAACCATTTGCTTTGAAGTGCTTCTTGTACGAACAACTTTTGTTGGGTTTGGTTCATTTTGGAAGAACCATACAGTCGACTGTTGTTTACTTTCGGGTTCATACACATATATCCATGATTCATTACCATTGTAGATGTTAAACACTGCTTTCGAAGCACCACGATTGTATTTTTTTGATCATATCTTTGTACCAATCAACATGACCCTTTTTTTGAAGAAACACAGAGAGAATAAGTAAAATAGAGTCATGTGAATTGACGGGTTGTTGCTCTTGTATAGCAGAATATTGGTAAAAAACAACAACAAATATTTCGAAATTTCCAAAAGGCGTGGACTGTTATGAGATTTATATTTTAAAGTGGTGGTGGACGAATATCTTCTGGTTTGGTTTTTCCTGGAACCATTTTATGGTGCAGAAAATGGTATTTGCAATATCCAAAGCCAGAAATAAGTAAATAGTTAGATTAATCATGTTACGTCGAATGAAAATGGGAGACGGGACCGGGATTCGAACCCGGGACCTTGAGCTTTACGCGCTCATGCGCCTACCGACTGCGCCATCCCGTTCGCCACCCGTGCCCGTCTACCATTCTCATTCAACTTGTGAAACCCAAACACCTCTGAGATGGTCTCGTAGAGACTAAACTCCTCATCTGAGGCGACTCCCTTAGGAAGTACTCGATTTTGGGTAGTATTTTTCCATTTCTGGTTCACAAACATAGAAATCCGCAATCTAAGAGATTTCTATAAATAGTTAGAACAATTATTGTCAGATTTATAAATTTTTTGAATCAAGGAATAATGAAGTTTTCTTTCTAAAGAAAAAAATATTGGATAATTAGCAATATACCGTGTATATTTGTAAATATATTTATTTTCGTCGATTAACTGTTACTACGGCGAAGGAAATATAAATATGGTGTCGTACGTCTAGTGATATAACTGTTATATATTTCTTTGGGAGGGGGGGGGCACAAGTGGTCTGAAAACGCCCTAAAAGCCAGACCCTCGTTTTTTTGTTTCTTTTTTTATTTATTTTTTGCAATAAATTATCTTACTATTTATATGCTCGTTAGGGCCAATTGTAGACCACGCTAACGAGCCTTACTGAAGCCTAGTTATGCTTTTGACATTAGACATTCATACTGGGGAAACAGAACCTAGATAGAATCCAGTTTGTCGTATCTAAGTATACACTGAGGGTAAACCTTTCCTACCATAACAGAGACTTAGAAATGAAACTGAACATTTTCATTTCCGTCCTTTCGATCTACGTCAAGACTTTCGTGCCAAGTCGTAAAAATCTCGAAATACGTTTCGTAATACAACATTAATGGAGCCAAGGAATGAAGCATTGGAGCAACGCTAAACGATGTTTAAGAATGTTATGTATTGTCAGGTTATTTTACGAACATGGGAGTTCGATTTGGCAGTGATGAAGCGATGCAATTGCTTTGAAGAACATATTCTTTCAAAACCGCATATACCGTGTAGTACATATAAATAACTGACTCTTAAAAAGCTTCTTCTTCAGAAAACAGCAGCCAGTTGCGTGCGCTGAGCGTTCGGAAGAAGCGATTTCAGACGGCGAGAGGCTCCGTGAGGCTTATCACAGTTTTTGGGAGACTAAAATCTATTGCTTACGAATATATAACAAAACCACAGTGGATAACACATTTTTCTTCCAGTGCGCATTATATTTGGAAACGATATTCTAAAGTAAGGTTCTAAAAAGATAATCTTGCGGTCCGGGATTCGGACATTTTTCGCAATCTAAAAATATTTGTTTTCATTTTACAAATAATAATAATCAAAGTCAAACTGTCCCACAAAGACCCTACGGTTCACGGAGGGTAGGACTCCGGTCGTCTCCACCCCAGAATAGTCCTCGTGCTTATTTTACAGAAGACTGAATACAGCGAGGAGTTGGTCTCTGCACGTCGAGGTGTGACAACAATTCCACCCCCTCCACCGGGGATCGAACCTAGAACCCTCCAGCTAGCAACTTCGCACTCTACACCTATTGAGCATAGACATGCCAGAAATAACACATGAGAATAGACATGCCAAAAAATAATAATAATAAATTTATTGTCAAAAAACAGTACAAACTGCGTCGTATGACCACGTGGAGGGCAATAAACTAATTTACTCTCCGGAAGCAAGCGAGGGACCATCCCATCAATTCCGATCAAGGGCCCTAAGGCAGAGGCGGATTCAAATTTTTTTTTTGCATAAGTTCCTAGATAAGATAAAAAGTTAGCTGCGAGTTATAAAACTAATAGAATGTCAATATGTTTTTAATTTTACGCAAAAAATTACATGTACAAGTTATTATCGAACTACAGATTATTCTGAGTATAGTGTTTAAAAATCATAAGAGTTGAAAAAAAACCCATTAAATTCACGATTTATTGTTACAATAAACACGCCCCTAGACAAAACCTAGAGAACCTGTATAAGAAATCCGCCTCTACCCGAAGGAAAAACCCGGGCCAGGATGGGGCTACAGAATTAATGCACACAACCGTGCCAAAGTTGAGTACACATAAAACTAAATTAATATGAGCCATACGGCAACACAATCATGCAAGAAAATAGTTTTGAAATTGTTATAAGTTATTAAAAAAAGTACTACAGCAATGGCGTGATAAAGTACAAGACGGATTTAACTTTTATTAAAATCAATAAATTATTTTACATTGTAGAAGCACTGGTACAGGAGGTAGTTTTTAAACGTGGATTTGAAGATATTCAATTTCATAATGTCTTTTATATTATTTCATAATAATAATTCCTCGGACTAAAGAATTGTATTCGTATTAGATGAAGATACTCTGTATTCCTTGGAAGGCGTTTCCCCACGAAGTCCTCACGTGTTAATCATCCAACGACAGATGTGAAAGCTATAAAAGCGTTATGCTCCGCGCGCGGAAGGAGTGTTTCAGACAAATCGTCAATTCTGAACAGCTGGAAGCGTCAGTGATCCGAAAACAGACAGTTAAACAATATGCCGCACAGTGTTGTAATCGTACATTCCACATCTCTACACTCAAGGGACGTTACATTGAAATCGGAGAATGAAATTTTGACGGGATGTTGCTCTTCTGTATTTACACACAAAATTTAAAATGATTTTAGGATAAAAAAGCACATTCGAAGCATAGTTTTCGTTTACATAGTAAAAAAACACGAAATAACTTATACATATTTGCGATCGGATCAATAGAACACTTTTCTATTCCCATATAGGTCGTCTTTGAAACGAATCAAGATTCATCTCAAGAATCAGAATTTGAAATTTGCCAGTTAGTGAGACGTCTCGTGTTTTGTGTAGAATCGAAGATTTCAGACATCGGCGACCACCAATCAAAATCGCCGCTAAGGGATTCTGTCGAGCGATACATACTATAACACTTTTGAACCATTACACAAATTCAAAAAGAAAAAGAAAACTCAAGTTAGTACTCTACAATTTTCTTGGGACCATACGTCCAACAGGAACATTCTATATGCACTTATATTTCTCTTTTTCTTTTCGTTCTTTTTATAACGTCAGTTTAATTGTACAACACCACGTCGTTGTCATTATAGAGCGGAACGGGGGGGGGGATTAATCTTTTATCCTTTTCTTTTAATCTTATTGTTCAACACATATTAATTTATATCTCCATTATCGCTCTTATTTCATATCTCTTTCTTGGATATTAATTGTGGGAGCTCTCCACGCTGCACGGAATTTGTAGTGTACTCACATCTTTCTGCATCATAAATTCAGCAGTTTTATAATCCATAAATGTTTCGTTTGTTATTCGTTCCCATCTTCTTCAGGTTCTACAACTCTATTTGAAGAGTTTTGACCTTCTCAACTATCTGATTCCATCTCTTTCTATCTTTAACCTTCTCTCTCCAATTCACCTTCAATACACGTAAATCATTTTGAACATCTTCTTTGGTCTCTCTTTTGGTCTGATTCCCTGTGGTTTCCAATCCCAGACATTCTTCACTGTTCTTTGTTCCTCCATTCTGCACAAGTGACCAAACCAACTTAACCTTTGAGCTTTTATGAAGTTTATTATGAATTAGCTTATTTAGTTCTACATTTATTTTTATTCTCCATCTGTCGCCCTCTTCTGTTGTTGGTCCAAATATTCTTCCGAGTATTTTCCTCTCAAACACTGCAAGTCACTCTTTATCCACTTCTTTTAACACGCATGTTTCACTAGCATGTGTTATGACAGGTCTTTTTATTGTCCTGTATAGTTTTAGTTTCATACTTTTAGTTGCCATTTGCTATCCTTTCCTCTATTTCTTCATCTATCTCGTTTTCTCCATTCACAATTGATCCAAGGAATGTTTTGTTCTAGCTATTATTAATAAGTCGTTTGCATATGCCAGTATTTGCTTTAGGCGCTTGGAAATATTCCCTCTGGTATCGAGTTGTTTTAGTACCGTGTCTATTACTATATTAAACAATGTTGTCGATAGAGGATCTCCCGCTTCACACCAGTAATCAATTCAAACTCGTCACTAAAGTGATTAGCAATTTTAACTCTTGCTATATTATTCGTTAGAGTTAACATGATTAGCCGTACAAGTTTGGGTGGAACTTTATATTGTTCTAGACAGTCCGGTATTCTGTCTCTTCTGATTGAATCAAATGCTCTTTTATAATCAACGAAGAAGTTATACAAGTCAATGTGATATTCATGACGCTTTTAAATATCTGTCTAACCATGAAGATATTATCTATTGTTGATTTTTTTGGGTCTAAATCCTGTCTAAGCCTCATCTCGATGTGATTCTACAGTGTCAGTGTGCCTCTTGTTTACCAAGATTGTGAAGATCTTGTATACTATGTTCAACAGTATTATTGGTCTGTAATTTGCACAATATAATCTATCACCCTTTTTCGTACACTGGACATATGATGCCCTCATTCCATTTGTTTGGGATTTGTTCACTTTCCCATACTTTTAAGTTTAATCTATGTAATATTATATTGCCAAGTGTCCTCTGCCCCACTGACTTTATCGATTCTGGAGGAATATTATCTGAGCCTGCTGCTTTTCCTGGTTTTAAGTTTTTTATTATGTAGCGTATCTCATTACTTTATTTCCCATCACGTGTCACAATGGTTCCTTGTTAAAAGAAGATCTCATCTCGTCGTCTATTCTTCTTCTTCTGGAACACGATACTACACTGACGTACGAACGATCTATGAGAGGCCTGTTCCAGTCACTCAAAATGTTGGCACGCTGAATTAAGGATTACAATAAAGAATTTGAAAATGAAAATGTGGTTATATTTATTTATAATTTTTATTTATTTAACTCACAATCCAATACTCTGTCCCTTTGCCTTTTGGCTATTAGCAGTGAATTTTCTCTCTCTTTCTGAATGCACTCAGTGTCTCTAGTTGTTGTGCTCCCTTTACTTAACTATATATCTCCACTCATCTATATCACTTTCCTCTTCCATTACATTGTAAACCCTTTCATCTGCGATGTGTTCCGTCCAATCTCCTTCCATTCGCATCCCACGCATGTTCTTCCCCAATCGTGTAACACACGATCCGCATCCTCCTGCCCTTCCCGGTATCTCCCCTAAGTGCAGGCAAACACTGATATTCCCATACCCCATTACTATTTAATGAGAAGATCAACTATTGGTTATTTTGTATATTTGGAGGGGGACGGTTCCCCACTCCCAGATACGCTACTCATACGACGTTCGTGATCTTTAGAAGGTTTGAATGATTTAATGATGTGTTCTTGAAATTTATGTACATGGGGCGATAGCAAGTAGGAGTCAGGCTATTGTTAGTACGTGGAGGAATTAGTAGTGGCCCACATGAATGTGTTAGTAAGAGTTAGCGATAGAAGAAGGAAGGTTAGCTTTCGAATCGTTACAACTATAGTACATGAACTGAAGGACATCAAAGTGAAAAGCTTCAATTTTTGTTCTGGCACCCGGAGTGTCTCTGATGCGACGGAGGGGTTTTCGGTCGGTCGGTGCGCTGCCGCCGCCTGCCTGCTAGAGGATCATCCATTCGTGGGTGGCCACTTCGTTCATCAAAAGCATTGACGGCTTTGCTTATTAGACCATCATTCAATTCGCGGACATTCTATCCGCTCGTGTTGAAACAGTTTCGTAAGAGCGTAACGCTTTGAACTCGCGTTCGGGCGAAAGAAAAAGAATCTGCAAATTTATCTGTTCACATTAATTACGCTCTGTGAACAATTCGTTATGTTCCTACTTTACCGGCAACATAGACATCGATCAACTATGATCAACACACACTGATCTCATCCCAAACGAAATTCTCCCTTTCAAGGCTAGTTCAAGGCTAGCGCTCTCGCTTGATTCTTATAAACCCAGTGTTCGACTCCCAGCAGAGCCAATATTTGTAGCTTTGCACTTCTATGTCTCACAGCCAGCAGTCAGACTATACATGGATCTAGATTATATCTATACGCAATTTCACGTTGTGTCAATACATTAAACCCCTCACTAGCGCTCGTTACCGTGGTCTTGAGCTGGCCGCAAGGAGAAATACACAATGAAATTCTATAATAAACTTCGAGTTATCTCTCGTAAGAGTTATTTCAAGAGCCTGTTAGTCGCTCTTCACAGCGGCGCCGCGGCGTAATCCATAAATCTCGGTGGCGCTAGTGCAAAGGACACAGAAATAGATCACAGGAGGAGAAGGCGACGGACGAAGGCCAATGCGAGGAGAGACGGGAGAGAGAGTGAAAGGGACGCGAGGGAATGTGGTAGAGAGCACTTCAAGTCCAAGTCGAATCACTCACATAATTGTTTCCTTTAGTTTTATTCCAATTACTTTAAAACACAACAATATAAATAATGATGATGATGATGATGAAAAAACATGTTCTATCTTCAGTGAATAGTACATTACAAAACAATATCCAGGAAATCGCTTGACTTGTTTAAAATGCATAGAAGCGTGTAAACACGCAACGGTGTCCCGCTTGATGCCTCATGTCACCTCAAAAGGAAAAGAGTGAAATATCCCTTTCTGTCTCAGATGTCCTACGGTGACCAAAAGGTAAAAGTGACGTGAAAATTTACTACAAACTTCTAAGTAAACTTGAATCACTTTCGTGATTGAAAAGTTGGTCTTGTTTTGAAAACCCATAAGTAGCAATTATTTCATTTCAATGGCCGGAGTGAGGTTATGTTGTTTTTCTAACGTTGAAATCACAATAAGTTCCTGTCATCATCGTGTTTATTCTTTGGCCGAGTTAATTCCACCTCTACGCCTTAAGAGCACTTTCTACCTCAATACGAATGTGAATCACTAAGAAATGAAGATAAAGAAGAAAGGAAGATTGATAAGACGAAAAGACGTGTAAAGCGCCGCGTCAGGGAAATTTTGAGGATGCGAAATAGAACACTGTGTATTCGCTGCCAAGTCTGTATCGCTTTCAATTGGCAGAACAACTTTGGACATAGTCGTAATTACTTGTAAAGAGCTGCTTCATCTATCGGAGTTCGACATTTTCTTCGTTTGCACGCATCGCAACGTCTGTGTCTGCAGACGTCATTCAAGCAATATAAATTAATTTATTCAGAATTTGGGAATTTGATAATTTAAAAAAACAAAAAAACAACGACCCTTTTCGGTTCTGAATGTCATGTATCCCTGTTAACGCCTTTACACTACCACCTAAACAACCCAATAATCTCTAAACCATATGATGAGTCATTAAAATCTTCCTAACCTACCAATGAAAGGTTGCATATTTTTAAAATATTCGATATCGACAGACATTGTCATCATACACAGGGATACCTCGGTTTTAATCTATATATTCGACCGCCGAAATTATTTCCATTTTAACCAATGTATATCCAATCAATTCGTTTTAGACACTCCAAAATACATACCGAAACATTCTATACGGAATGAAAATGGTGTTGAATACTAAAAACAATAAGAAATTAATATAAATTTAACACAAAGGACTAATAACTTTTGAGAGCTCTTGACAATATTAGATTACATTGTTCGATCCATTCGGGATTTCATCCCAGCACCCTCGCTCCAGTCCCAGTATCTCCCAGGTGCAAATAAAACCGTTAAATGCGCACACTGCACCGGGGCTTATTGGAGCCCCCTGCGCCCCAACCCATCCCCTGAAGGAGGGATACGACCCAGGTTCACCGGATCAGGGCTGGTGGAGGTTGCGTACGGACTTGGGAGTCGAGGCAGCGGGTGGTGCAGTGGATAGCACACCTGCGGCCACAGAAGAGGGTCCCGGGTTCGAGTCCCGGTCCGTCGCAATTTTCACCTAAAGGCTGTTGACGTTGCATTAAGTTTATAATTTCAATTTTTAAGATCATTTTGTTTTGTGATTAATATAGGGGGAAAGTGTACTGGGCCGGACCGAAGTGTCATAATATATTTATTTCGTCCCAACACATTATTCTCGGGTGTAGCGGTTCCTAAGTACCGAAAACACTCAGGGTAGTTTACAAGAAAGACAATATTCAAGAAAAATATTCTAGATAAAATTACAAATGACCCGAGCAATTTATAAAGAGAAGTAATATAAATAATTTCACCACGTTGCACACTAAACAAACAAGAAATGAAAGTGTTTTTTTTTTCAACATTAATGAAGTGATGTGGGAGAGTCAGTTTTTATTCGGGGGAAACATGGATTCGTGAAAGTGAATGAGAGAAGGGGTGAGTTTGATTCGTTTCGTGTGAGGATCGTTGTGACGCACATTTATCCGCTTGAGGATCTTAATGAACTGATTTCATTAAGATCCTCATTAAACAAACAGTCACCGCTCGTCGACAAAACGAAGGACGACGTTGGAGGTACAAGTAACATCCATCTAGTCTCTCTTACCTACAAATTACAAATCAAGTAATAATGTAATCATCATCATCATCATATTTACGGAGTCAGCGTGGCTCTGCGGGTAGAGCGCTGAGTTGCTGGTCGGGTGGCCGGGGTTCGATCCCCGATGAGGTGGGGATTTTTCACTACACCTCAACATACAGACTGAGTACCGCTTCATGAACCCCTCGGGCACCTTCGGTAGTTTGCAAACTAATTGTATCTTTCTCTTTGTTGTACCTGATTTGATATAATACGAAGCTCAACGAGACTAAAAGGAATAAGATGATAACATTTCTGCTTGTGCAGTGCCCGTTTATCACGAGTAGAGGGACTTGTACATAATTATACACAAACAGAACTATCAGGCGTCGCCAAAAACATACAAAAATTACATCAACATTCGAGGAAAAATTGGAAGTGAGAATGGACATATTTTACACCATTTAAGTAGGGAAACCATGAAAATACCTGTCAACATCAGGTGTGGATTTCGCCGGGCGTTAGTCATATGGTTCTTATATAATATATTTTTTTAAGTCATAAGATAATTTCCATATTTCACATTCATCATTCGCGATAACAAGTTTTCACTTTCACCGAAATTTATTACAAAAAATAAATACCCCGAAGAAAACTTTCAAAAATCACAGTTTTCAGTATTTTGTACGTAATAACGAATTGTCTTAAAACACGGGCGAAAGGAACAGAAATAAACAAAGCTCTGAATTCTTTCTCTGTATTAGTTTCACTTTTAGCTTATGTCATTGAAATGAATGTCCTTCAGTGGATCGCCCGTCTCTCACCCAACGGAATTATCTCTGGCGGACACATTACTAAGCTTACAGAGTCAAGAGTCTTACGAGTGAAGATTCACATTTACCAATTTTGGACATTTCAAATAATTCACTTTTATTCGTTCACTTCACTTCGCCTGTTTCTCCGCTTTTGCGAGAGTCCATCGCAGAGATTTCGCCGTTACGTGACGCTAAGATACGTTGACCAAGCGAACTACAACTTCATTCCCTTGAATTTTCTCGCCTCAAGGAGGGGATGAGGGCGGCCGCTCTTTCTACTGCAGACTGAGTGGGTCTGGCGGAGTACGGACGTCGAGGCACAAAAGAGACAAAACTCCGGTCATCACGGCTCGACTCACTGAGAGCCACCGACCGACCGACCGACTCCCTCCCTCCCTCTCACCCTCTACGGCTCTCATAGGATATATGTGCGAGGTTAAGTTGCATAAGAAAAAAAAAAAAAAGATTTTCAACGATTCGTTTACTCTCGAGATCGAATAAGACACATTCCTTTACAGTGGCGAAATGATGGGAAGAATCTCCATAAGAAGATTCTTAAATTAACGTTAACACGCTCCCATTCTTCTACGTCGCCAGGCATCAAAATGGAAGCGTTATTGTCATTTGTAATGATGTTATTTCTAACTCCTCATTTCTGTAATTCTAAACGAAAAATAAACGAATTTTGGAATATAAATATCCGAAAGAAAGGTGGAAGCGTGAGTGGTTAAAGCACAAGAGCCAAGAAGAGGAGGCAGGAGGCCAAGAGAGTGACAAGGAGAGATTGCAAAGGTCACCACACATCCTTTGCACCTGCCTCAACGTGCAGAATGTTGCCACGGCTCCACTGCGGGTCCATCAATCTTCTTAACAGGCCACAGGATGAAGACTACACTGTCTCTGCTATTCCCTTCCATTTGTTGACATTATGTGATACGGGATATATAGAGATTAACCAGAGTACTCCATTTGACATTTCTACTTCGAAACAGGAATTGACGCAGTTTTTCGTGATACGACGGAAATCTTGAAAATAAAGCGACACTACTGTCTTCTATAAAATGAAATGTTTTAAAGTGAATGCAAAATAGAAAAGAAGACATAGAATAATTGGACGTCTCCATTTTGTGAGTGACTTTTGTGTTTTCTTTTCCATTTTGCATTCACTTTAAAACATTTTATTATAACTACTGATTTATATTTCTACTGAACCGGTTCAATGTCCCGAACGACACTGCATGAATTTAGAGAGTAAAAAAGAAAAATACATTTTCTGACGAAAAAGCCATAAAAAGTTATAAAATTATGATAAAATGTTAGTTAAATTTAATACTTTTAATTAAAAAATTGTAATTAAAAGTTATAGTTGCAATAAAAGGTTTACATGAAGGATGCCAACACAAATCACGTGTAGATGAATTCTAAAGTGAAGGACACATAGCGTCGCGAGAGGACGAGTGCGATTCTCTCGAGACAGCGTTTCAACTTGCATTAAGATCTATGAGCCAATCACACGACTAAACTATAATTACGAAACTTCCAATCATGTTATCTATTTGGGTTACATTAAAAATGGTCACTACAAAAGTCATTCATCAATTATGTTATATTAAAAACGGAATCATTGAAAAATAGTCTCTAGTTGTGCACCTATTTCGTTGAATAACTATCCGAATTGGTCGGAAAGAGAAATATTTCACACTGCTCTATTCTCTTGTATATTATATATGTAATACATGTTATGGGTTTTTTAAAATCTCGATTTCATTATAAATTATATGTAAATGTATTTGAAAATCGACCCTTCTGAGGCTTTATTAAGTAAAAACAAAGGAGTGTGAATGACCGGAAGTGACGTACAACGAAGAATCAAGATGTGAAGCGTATATTGAATAGTTATCACCAATACACGTCTTTACGTATGTTAAGGATGAAAATAATTTTTTTGACAAATACCCTTAATTATGCCACAGTTCATAGAGTTACTTTTAGTGGGTTTTTTTCTATCAATACACGTCGTCTCTAAAAATAGAAGAAAAAAAAGGTTATTTCAAGGCTCTAATGCTGCAATTGAATTGATTCGCACTTTTTAGAAAGGAACTAAGTGAAAATTTGCCATTTTTAATTTCACTGCCTATATAACTAAAAAGGAATACGCGCATTTACCAGTGAAGACAGGAACTTGTGAGCATGTTTTAATGATCTATTATGATATTATTTTAAAAGAAATAACAATTTTATTTATCGGTTATTATTTTAAGAAATTAGTTTTCTCATACTCCTGAATAGTAGTAAATTTTGACTTAGTTCCTATCTAAAAAGTGCGATTCAACTGAACACGAGACAAGTGTTTTTTATTATATTTCCCGCAACATTTAAATCATTCAATTGCGAGCGAACAAACATTAATTTTCAAAACTCTATTCGACATCCGGAAAGCGCCAGCTCTTCCCTTTTCCTTATGCGCCGCCGCGACGTAGCTGTGTCCATATTAACAGCATTCGAGTCCTTCAGCGAAACACTGTAAAAACAATCTACGATCTATTGTTGTAAAAAGGCAGATTTGGGGTAAAAAAGAGATGCCGTGGAGAGGGGGGAGAGGAAGGGGCGCAGTTAAAAGAGTAGAGTTCGAAATAAACATTAAAAAATGCATCTTATGTACCACATTAAATTCACTTATTTTCTTTAAAACCGTTTTGTTAAAATATGATTGAAATTTCTTCAGCTGAAAATAAATAAACGGGATACACAGGGGAAAAACTATCTTCTCGGTGGAATTTCAAAATTTAATATCTTATTTCGGTTAACCTTTTCCATATTTTTATTGTGAAATATGTTTGTTTATAACTTCGTTTTAATTCATGCTCGTTCATGTGTGCACTCAGCGATAACAAGATTCAAGTACTCGTGTTTTTTTCTTCCTTTTTATTAAAACTCCGTAATATTATTTTTTACAAAAACATACCAACATTAGTTTGTTGGTGATTCTTTTGCGGGATCTAATTGCTTCGTGTACGTAAAATATGAAAACACGATCTTCTCGTGTGCGAAGCGCGTTTTGATATCTCTTCGGTCGTACGTTAAGTTTCCCAACGTCACATTTTTTACACCGATGGAAAAAAGTTTTGTTTCGCGGTTTCAAACGAGATATTAAAAAAAGCACTCGACACGGGGGGAAAAAAATCCATTTCGTTCTAAGGAATCCGAGCAAATCACGTCAAAAATATTCAGAAATACACAAAATTAACAGATGTATTTCAACTTCGTGAGAAGTTCGTTGATAGTAATTCAGAGGGCAATTGCTCCACTTCCCCTTTATTGGCTTCGAATACGCGGTGAACACATTAGTCCCAAAACATATAAACATATTGAGGAAGCCGATTTCCTACACAAAAGTCCCGCTACCGGCACCACGCGTTGTTAATCCACATCCGTTTCGATATATTCGACACAAGATTCACGAATGACGTCGAAAGACTTTTGGAAATTCTCTGCGATGCATCGAAAAGCGATATCGAGACGAGCCGATGAAAGCGTCAGAGTGAGTTTATCGAAATCGAGAGGAACTAAATCAGAAGTATTACTCCGGCCCCTAAATGTAATTTAATCCATGCCTTTCTGAGAGTTTAATATAAGGTAGAAATACTTTAACGTTTCAAAATTAAAAAGAAATATATCCAAAAGGTAAATTATTGTCATTATTCCTTTTCTTCCGTCATACATCAAGTGTCGAAAATGAGCGATTATTGTACAGATAATGATTTGACCTTATTCCGAACAATAGTGTAACATTTCAACAATGTATTATTAGCTCTTAAAAAGTACAAAATTTGAATTTGTTGTCGTGTTAAAGAAATAGTATCAACATTTTCAAAAGTCAGACGTATCAACATTTCACAAAAGAATTTTTCGTAACGTCGTTTCTTTGAGTAAATTCACTTGCACTTTTGGATATTAATGTTTGTATAAAACAACATTTCGAGTAAAAAGTACAAGTACACCTAAGGACATCGTGTTTAAAGATATTTTAGAATTTTTTTTCAAGAGATGGTACATATGGTTGCGCACCAGAGGGCTTAAGTGAAAGTCCCGAGTTCGAATCCCGGTTGCGTCTCCCATTTTCATTGAATATAATATAACACAGGCGCGCACACACATACACACACAAATCGAAACCCTACTACCCCTATGTATTTTGGGGCGCTGAAACCGATTATGGCTATACGAAAAATTTTTAATTATAAAATTTTCCCTTAGCACCCCCTCCCTAGCTGTAGGGTCTACATTCTGGGTTTCGTCTTGTGTGTGTGTGTCTCTGTAATTAATAAGTAAATCACGAATAATGGTTTATTGTAAACAGCGAATCATTAGTTCTGCCCTTTACATTGATAAAATGTATTTGAATAATTGTCTCTAAGTAATAATTGTCTGACTAGATCTCTCTAGTTTTACGACTGTTTCCACGAAAAATATTCATAATTGTCCGGAATATTTATCATATGGCACAAACATTTTCCATACAATTTTTTCATACTTGTTTATACTGATTTTCTTTATATTTATTCCATCCAAATCCCATTGCACAGGAATTTATTTAGACGAGTTGATTATCGATGTACTTTTTTTGTAAATGCGGGACATTAAAAAAAAGAGTCGCCAGGTCGCCCATATTACCTTTTTTAATGCGAAAGGGAAAAATACTAATTCCATCGGGGCGAATGGACGACGTGGACGTGAGGTGTTGGCCGACGCCCACAGTAGGACGCAGTAGGTGTCGGAGTGAGCGCTATGATCTTTGAAGATGAGATTCGCGTAGCACGCAGCGTCGATGACGCAAATAGGCTTCGAAAGCGGGAGCTGCTACTCCTCCTCTGCGTAAGAGACACAACGAAGTTCCCCAACCCCTCTGGCATTGACGAGCGAAATGCACAAGAACAACGCTCTCAGGGTAAAACTGTTTCTTTAGGGGTCGTGCAGACATTCCGTATCGCACTCTGGGAAACACAGAGACGGGGGGTGGGGATGGAACGTTACATTTTTTTTTCACCAGAAGATAAATTGTCCAGTTTACGTCTTAAAATAAAATTAATTTGTATTCGCCGACATTTCGAAAAATTTATTTTCTTCCTCACGGCTTATGCACATACTAAATTCTATTCAACCACCTACAGGTTCCCATTCGTACTCCTTCCATTCATCCNGACACACACAACCGTCACATACGGATGGGGCGTAACGTCACTTACGTTTCTTGTCTGAGTAAATAGTTCTGTCGACAAGAATCTGATTCTTTGGACTCCACTGTGATATTTATTATGTAGGTTGATTACTCCATTGAGCTCCAAACACTTTGAAAAAATAGAATTATTCTTGTACTTAAGCATTCTTTAACTTTTCCGAGGATGTATATTGCTTTAAAGTATGCGCTGAATTGTGTGATGTATTCATTTCATTTCATACGATTTTTTATACGACAATCAACTACCGTCACATGTCAAAACAAATGAGGAATTATAGTTTCAATAACTGCGTTACGAAGAGGAGGGGGTGGGGGTTAGCCTTGGTGTTACGTAACACTGAGTTATTTTGAGGCTGACTTTTAATCTTCGAGTTTGTCACTATAACTTACGTCCTCCACCTCTTAGAGAAATCATAGAGCTACGAGGAATGAACAACTAAGTGTTTCGAAGTCTGTCCCGTCATTTTCCGAAAAGCAACAAAAAAACGCCTCTCAGCAGTGGGTGGGGGAGGGAGAGTTAGAGGTATCGCTTTCAGATGCGTTCTCAAGAGAAGGGGGACGTTATAATATGGTCCATTATGCCCTTTGTAATTTGCCCCCTTTTTTTCCATTTCAATATGTCGTCAACTAGAGCTCTTTCGTCAGACAAATTGAAGTAAATAATGTTAGATACAACTGAATTAATACAGTAGTGATGAAACAGGACAAGAGAAAATAAAATTGATGACACTAAATAAACGGAACATAGAACAGGAAAGAACGAATGATTAGTAAAGTGATAACGCAAAATGCAAATGTGTATACATTTAAAAGCTAATTACACTATTTTGAAAAAACAGGAAGAGTACTATAGTCTGTTAGAAAAACGTTTCTTTCCCTTCAGACGCTGTTCGAGGCTTCGTGGCAAAACAGCGTTTGATGTTAATCGCAATGCAATAGTTTCGCACGGATTCACCTCGGGGGCATTTCCTATCTTATATATAAAGTAGAGTGTCGGGTATAAATAAAATTGTGATAGCGCTCAAGGATTGTAAGATGAGAGCATTTTTATTCGTCAGCGACTTCGATGTTACGTGTAACCCCCCCCCCTCCTTCGTTCTACTTCGTGACGCGATGGCATCCGCGAATAATGATAATTGCGTGACACGATATGTGATTGACCTCGCACACGATACACAAGTGTTTCGCACGAGGCGTCGTAACTATTCGTTGGCGTTATCTCACGCAGCAGACGCCTCCGTCACAAGTGTTCTTCTCTTCTTCGCTTCTTAGTGTGATGAATGGGATGATGACTCCAAGTCCTCGGACGCACTATTTTGTATTAGTCGCAGTACATTTACTTTGTTGTCCTCGACGTGGTCATCGCCAGTTTGTAACAGCTCTCTCGACAATAAATTATTAACTAATTAATTTCTTTATCGTCAGTCTAACTGGCTTCATTGATGTTGGTATAGAACCTGTACTCCATGCAGCCGACACTTTTACTTCGCCATCGTCTATAAGAGTAACGATATTTGTACCTCGCGTTATGTTGGTAGGACATTCGAACTTCTCAAAACTTAAATCCATCGCCAATATCTGGCATTCCATTCACTTGAAGGCTCTTGTAGCGCTGTTCTGTTCTTTCTGCATAGAACGTGTGGAACGAATATTACCTTGTTTCTTGGTTTGTTGTCTTATTAACACTCATAAAAAACGAATAGAGGTCCGTTTCTCGCATTCAGGTTACGACATAATACGCGAGGAAGGGGCGCGGTGATCTCCCTCGAACACGGTATTTTTATAACAAACAAAAACAACTTAATAATTAAAGCAATATAATAAATGTAAATCAATTAGTCTTATTATCAAATTTCAATTTTATTATTTACAATTTTTGCTATACAAAGCTTAAAATACTGTAGTTAATGCGTGATCTATATTTGCAGAAAATATTATAAAGTTATAAATTTATTAGTCGTTAGGTTTGTATTGATAAGTGATTGAAGCTCGCAGCTGGTATAAGCGAAATAGGTTATGAAACATACATAATATGACACCACTTCACTGGTAATACGGATAATAAATCAATAACAATTCCATAAATTTTATGGATCAGTAAATTAATATATCAGGTAATAAACTGGATAGACACTTTCTGAACGAGACAGAATATATCCGTAGTTACGATGATAATAATACGGCTAATAAATTGACACCATTAAAATATATTTTTATTGACGAGTAAATAAAGCTGTCAGCTGATAAACGTGAGAGACAGTTTCAAAACGATTCTGTCTGCCCGTCAAAAGGACTGTCTTGAAATATTCCACTTTATTTGATAATACGAGATACGATTGAAAAATTCTCAACATGACGATACATTTTTATTGACGCGTAGATACCAAGAAGTGTTTGCTTCACATATTATTAGATGTTGAAAAATAAAATCACTCATGGAAACAATATGGAAGCGAATCAGATGCGAGAGTAGCGAAGTGGAAGAGTAGCAGGGAAATTGAAAGTAAGGTTAATGGGAAAAAAAGCCAAAACATGTTTACAGATATTTTCATAAAAATGTATTTTAAACTTTGCGAGAAGAGTCTTTGAAAAAAAAATCTTTTTATACTACGTATTATTGTATTTTTTACAATAAATTTCTCTATAATATTGTCTTTTGAAAAATTCATCTATTCTAGCATCGTCTGTAGGAAAAATTATAAGTAATAAGCGTAATCATTCACTGCCACTGCCTGAGGATGATGATGATGAGATTTGATGGAATGGTCCCTTCCTCGCTTCCGGAGAATAAATTAGTTTATAACTACTTGTTCGGCACTAAGTTATTATATAATTATTGTCATACAACGTTAACAAATGTTCGTCAATCTCGACCGCTTTCATGTGCGAGAAAATGTGAATACTACAAAAGTCCTAAGTTGTGAAGAAGTAGAGTAGATGAAGGGGACACGACGTGTTGCGTTTCCTCCTCCTCCTTCGCACACTTCGCTCTCTTCATCTGGAGGAGAAAAGGTGAAACACGCGATATCTCTGTTGCACGAGAGGAAAATAGGAGGAAACATAGATTTCTTCTGAAAATTTAAAACAGTAGAAGTAATTATGACGCTCCACATCTCAAGCTTTTAAAATTTATATTTAATATTTAAAAAATAGCTACGTTGATGGACCTTTTAGGTAGTTGCAACTTTGATGAGCGACCCAGAAAGCCATTTTTTTTCTTCTCCAATTTAACGTTTTTAATGTTTAATTTCACTGAACATTATACTTAACATTTTAGTGCATTACATTTTAAATAAAAGCTTACGAAACAGATTTTTACATCGATTGTATACCTTTTAGTAGTAGTATGTATTTGTCTGACCTTCATCTTGCTTGTTCCTACTTTGTATGTGACGTTTAGTATTTTACGTTTTTCATACTCACACGTCCAGTGAAGTTAAGAAATGACTGTCCTACCGCACGCCCTTAAGCGCTTTCAGGTCGCACCTCGCACCACCCTCACATCAGCTCAACGATACCACCACAATCATCTTCTGTCGCACAAACCACAATTTCAGCGCCATCGGAAACTGGGAAGGCGCAGAAAAACCAATTACAAACTTTGAACCGGAAGTACGTTTCAAGTGAAATAAAAGCTCGCAAAGAGTCCCAAGTGTGTTTTCATTGCGGAGTTAAGGGATATGATGCACGCGACCGAAAACCTTGGCACGAAACAGATCGGTCGCTCTTTCGAAGGAAGCGATTTAATGGAAGCAAAAAGACCGAACGGCGCACGATCCAATGATTCCCCCTCTCTCTCTCTCTCTCTCTTCATCTATTCTGGACTGCAACGAATCAAAAGGGCCACTGAAGGGCAAAAGGTGCTGGGCCGAATATAACATTTCGGTAGAATCAAGGTTCGAGGGAAAAAAACTTTACTACAAATTTTATTGCGATTCCGAAAACAAGTTTTATTGTTGCTCTCGATATCCACGGAAATTATTTTTAAAAAATCTTCCGCGCTATTTTGTTCTCTCCGTCGCCGGTTAGTCCAGTAGTTTAGGGAATGATAATTTTAATACGACCAATTATATAGGTTTGTTAGACCCGGCGATTCAGTTTTCAGAAAAGCTGTTTCGATGTGAAGATGGAGGCGATGGTGGAGGTAGCAGCACTCGCGGAAGGATATATAGGAAGAAATAAAAGGTTAGGATTCTACCGTAATATTAAATTCGTCCTTCGTATAATGTACCTAAATCTGTCGAATACTTACTGTCTTCATTAGAGGATCGAGTTACGATAAATCCGATTATATATATTACTCCACCTTAGTATTATATTTTAACAACCAACACGGGGAGAAGTGAGGATGAGCACAGGATGATGGTAGAGTGTAAGAGAATGTGATGCCCTCTGAGGAGGATTAAACGTTGTATTAAACGTCGAACGTCTTTTCATTTTCTGACTTGTTGTGTTTTGGTTGTTCATATACATTCGCCTCTTTGTCTTTTTCTGCTTTCGGTGGCATTTTTGAAAGAGCGAGATTTCTATACAAAACCAAAAACGACATTTCCGATTCTTCGACATTTCTTCTCCTTCTTCTTCTTATTTTTCACTCAAAATTCACTGCTCTTCATATCTCAGCTTCGTGTCTTTGCTACACGCGAGAATGTTATTTACTAAAACTTACAGCAAATTTTATGATCTACACCATTAATGATACATAAAATTTCTCAAAATCACACTGAAAAAGTTAATTAGGAAAAACTAAGGGTAATTTTTTTTCAACTTTTCAAAATGTCGCGGATACAAAACTTACAGATTTTATTACAGGGTTGATATACATGATATATATTTTTAAAAAAATCAGAGTTACCAAATTCCCTGACCTGACCTGACCTTAGCTGTCGCTACGTCGTTTTATTCCTACGCAAAGAATCAGAGCAAAGAGACGAAATAAGACATTGAACCACCTCGCAGCTGATATTGGCATGGAGCGGAAATATTTATTATACCTTAAAAAACATAATTTCAAATGAAATATCAAGTCTCAACCAATCAGAAACGAACCGAAAATATGTGTTAAAATGCAATGACTGGCAATAATAAAAATTCGCACTTGTATTGGGGCGCGTTAGGAGAGAAAAACTAATTTCTATATACAAATCCTCTTTTACACGGTACGATTTCGAAATATTCGCCAGAGTGTTTAGAATAAGGAAAATTACAATGTTTGAAGAACATATCCACAAATCGAAAACTATTATTTATAATTGAAAAGACAACACACAAATAAAATATACGATAAAATTTATTTCAACATACGAATTTTGTAGTTAATTTTATTCAAGTATACAATACACGCACATAATTTTAATTCCGATTTCTGAGTTGCTTCTTTAAAAAGTAATCGTATTTTAATGATATAGTTATTTCTCTGTCTGTCTCGCAGCCACGGGACTCATCGGAGGCAGCGCTGGATCAGACTGGGGATACGACGGCGAACACGGTGAGTACACCCCACACTCGAAGAGGAATGAGACAGACGAATCTGCACTTATTCAGGCAATTGTTCCAAATCAATTTTAAAAATCAACCACTGTAACTATGGTAACGATATACAACGGAATCTGCCTACGAATCTGCCTACTAGCACTTCGAGACATATAATGACAAGTGGTTCATAAAAAAATACATCATTTCGCTACAGTAAACCTCAACGCGTTTTTTCACGCTTATATTATCAAATTACCTTAATGTACTATCTGAAACGACTAAGCAAGGTAAGTAGTAGTCATTCCCCATAGGAAGCAGATATCGGAGCATAAATTTAAAGGTAAGTCACAGAATTCGAGAACTGTTTGATAATACAACATTTTGAAAGGAAAACGGTGCCGGGATACTCTGATAACGTAATAATAATTCCATCTCATTTTCTTTAATCCGCGTGCGAATAGTGAAGAGAGAGACTCCAGTCGACACCGGAAGAGGAATCGTATGCAGACGTTGTTCGTGAGCGCCATCGACATCACTCTACAAACTGCCAACTAAGTCATAGTCCCTTCCTCTAGACCTAGTCACTCAAGTATCGACACAGAGAAATATTGTATAAAGTGATATTTATCATTACAAATTTGGATTAATACGGCAAATTTGCAATCAGACACAGATAAGTTGCGTAAATTACGCACTATATTTTTTGTGTCTACTTTTTTGTTGATAAAGTTGAAATTACATAATCCTATAGATACATGTACGTTGTGTTTACTAAATATTCACAAGGTTTAGGAACAGCAGACTTCCATGTGCGCATGTTAACGTGCTTATGTTATTGCCATCTGAAGAAGTCTAGAAACTGTACGGGAAATGTAGTCTTACTGAAAAAGTTACAAATCTACCAAACAGACCGTATCTTTGAAATATATCTAGAAATACATTCACGGTCCATTGGTAACAATTTTAAATAATACTGAATTGTACTTGTCTCTCTCATACAGAGTGGCTTTCATGTAGAGCACGTTGTTTGTTTAACATCATTCTGCATAGAGCTGTCGATGGTCAATTGAATTAAGATTTAAGTCGAAAATTTACAAAATGGATATACAATACAATACGCTGATATCGATTTGAGAACAAACCTTACCGCCCATTTAAGCAATACAGAATATTTAATATTCGGCTGAAATATTTTGTCCTTTATGAGAAAAGTATTAATGTTCAGTTATAAATACCTTTCTGAAGTTATATATATATTAGATAGATAGATAGATCAGATAGAACATTTTGAATATAAATTTTCGTCCGACCGCCTCACGGGGGTTCACTCACAGGCCACGTGACGAACTGAGTCTAGCGCGTTCATTTGTTAACAAATACTTTTTCATCCTAAATAGTTTTGTGTAACAAATGAGATTGTCCGTACTAGTGACCAAGGAACTCACAAAAGGAAGGAACAAGGAAGGAATAGTCTACCGTAAGCGTGTCATTGATTCCATCGAATGAGTATTTATTGCATCGTACTCTCTCGTTATCTTGAGCGAAACCGCGTCCTATAGAGAACTTCGGGAACCGTGTAGACGATGTCTGTAGTGTTCTTATTTCGAGGCTACGGATCACGACTGAGGGGCTTCACTCGTCACATACAGAATGTATCAAAAACAAGGGCCAACAATAGGTTCAACGCCGTTTGTGGGAAGCGATGCGAAGAACACGACGCCTCCACATTCGCGTGATTTGGCCCCGTGTGACTTTTCCCTCTTTTCCAAAAATAGAAAAAGAACGTTAAAGGGTCGTCGATCAGATGAAAAGCGCATTTGCTGACAGAGCTAAATACTATCCCCCAAAGATCGAGTAGCAGAAGCGTTTCGGGGACTGGAATAAGTGTATAATATCTAATGGGGACTACTCTGAAGGTGCTAACATTGTTGTAGATGAATAAATAAAATTGTTTCCAAAAGTGACAATTCCCGTTACTTCTTGAACGTTACGAATTCAAAGGTTGTGGCTAAAAAAATTCAAGTAAAACTAAGAGTTTCTTTTTAATGAGACGAAATCTTCGAGAAGCATTAAAGGGGAAATATTACAAATAAAATAATTCGCAGTCCACACTGAGATAGAATGTTATTGATGTCAATCTTGGAAATGCTTGGTATATACCAATAATTAAAACTAACTGCTTTTTACGTTTTCTTCGTGTAGATGACGTACGAAAAAATATAAATGATTGTAAATTTCTTTTGGCACTTGACACATTTCCATTAACATGTCTCAATTTCCTTCTTCTCCTTCTTCCTAAGTTGGGAGCTGTTTGAATTTCCTTTGGTTTTCATACATGTTTTCTTCATAGTCATACTTTTATATTAATCTGACAACACCATTTATCGTGGAGAGCAAATCCTACCGTTTTACAACCTGCTCATTATCAGATCATCAATGAGTGCAAGAGAGCGGGCGAGCGAAGTACAGCTCTGTCTCTCACAGAGGAGCGATTATCTTCCTTCGGACGACCTTGAAGCTTCTTCTCATTGCTACAACTTCATCATACTACAGATGCTTCCTATTCCTTCCTCTCTTTCTCTCTTCTGTTCCTCGGCGTTGCCCGACATTTGAAACAACCCTCTCTCTCTCTTACTCTGGTCACTTAAATTTTAAGACAAGAAGAAAAAAAACAGTCCATTGTTAAAGAAACATTCAAAAAAGTACATCAACATTCAAAGAAAAATCGACACCGTGAACTGATATATTTTGCGGATAATTAATTTCTTAAATGTAATTTCTTTCTCGTTCTTACCATGTGTACTAATTTTCTAACCATTTTATACCGTTTGCGTGTTTTGTATATTTTATAGATATTTGGGCGGGGATTATATGCATTTGTTATTTAACCTCTTATTACTCTTATTATGTCTCGCATTGCTCATTTGCAGATTAATACATTATTATTATTATTATTATTATTCTGCAGAGGGTATTAAATCACCTCGAAACACGTGTCAGCTTATTTTTAGCTATTTTGACCAGCTTTGCAATGGCTTTTTTAAAAAATAGATATCGTTCCAAATTCATATGTTCACTTCCATATTTCTCTACTTTTGTAATATTAAATTTTCATTTCTGTTAATTTCAAACGAAACAGTTCTTTAATGGGGAGAGAGGGGCAAAAGAAACGTACTCTCTTATATTTTTCGCAATATGTCAGCGAGGCACAAGAGAGAGAGAGAGAGAGAGAGAGAGAGATCCATTAGATTCCATCGACGCGTCATTTCACTACTTAAACGAGAACCACGTAACGATTGTGTTGCGGAGACGAGAAGATTCACATTCATCTTAATTTGTTGTATTACGGAAAATTTGGCAAAAAAAAAAATTATCGCTAAAAAATCTGTTAGAAAATAATTTGCGAAAAAACAACAACGTTAATTTGAAAAATTAAATACCACGAAGAAACCCCATAAAAGTAGAAGGGAGACAGTTTTCAATAAAAGAAAATGTACGCAATTACGAATTATTTTAAGATCCTGTCAGAAGGAAAATACTCTTTACATTGAATGTTTAATAATAATAAACAAAAACTCCTGGTTAAGATCCGTGTATTCTTTGGTTTTCGTTGCGTAACTGAAGACAATGTCTTTCTTCTTCTTCTTCGTCCTTTTTCCTTGTTTCCATCTTCGTATATCATATGATTCTGCGTTGAGAGCGTTCGCAGGATTCAATGTCCTCCTTCCGCCTCGCGTAACGCATTGGGAAGCTCCGTTTCGTCAACGGTCATGCGAGTGAAGATTCACATCTGTTGGTTAGCAACCTGTTCTAATCGTTTTTCTCTAGATCTAATTCTTAAATATTGATAATATTTTGGATTCCAGTCGCAATAATCCTCCGATTGATTTACATTGATTTCATCGATCCCACAGACAAGAAAGACATTCTAAATAATTCACTTTCATTAAAAATATTGGATTCCTTCTCTCAAAGCAATTCATAGAGATGGAAATAATTCAATAGAGAACTTTTTTTGGGTTTGATCTTGAATTAATCGTCGCGCGTATCCTCTTTGTTGTACTTTTACTTTCGGAAGCGCGTTTCATTCGTCACTCGTGAAATAACCCTTTTAACACGCGATACGCTCTATCTCCTAATATTTTAAATATATTGAATTTTCGACGCGTGAACCGACGATATCCAAATTAATGAAATGTTTTCTCAGAAGAACATAGAAATGATATTTTATGTTGAAATTTTTTTAAACTGACAGGTATGCTTCGACATGTTAAGATTCAAAAAAACCAATTGTTCGTTATTTTTAATTTTCCGTCCATGGATGTATCCAATCAAACAGTTATTTGGATCTTCCGAAAATTTCCCGGAAGATAAAAATATTGGAAAATTGTTTTAAGGAGAAATTCGCGTTTACCGATGCGATGAAACAAATATCGGGAATTAATTTTAGAAAGAAAAAAAATGGATAAAGAGGAAAATAGCTCAGAAAAATCACATATCTCATCTTAAGAGCTGAAATTTCGGGCGAGTACTTACTTTCACACGTACAAGATTTTCATCGAACCCTGGCCCATTTGGCGTGGACTTTTCCTTGAAAAGGAGTATAATCGGTGACACACCCAGACTTTTCTACAAGAATAGATTCATTTCGGGCGTAGAATTCAATAAGAGAACATTCTCCAATAATAAAGTGAACTTGAAAGATTTAGAGGTGTGTGGATTATTTCTCCAAAGTAACGCGGCCTCTTAATAGTCTGAAGAAGGCAAAAGACGTGACAACTAAAATAACCAAAGCGGTGAATGTGCTTTCGTTACTTCAAACAGAGAGAAAACAAACAGCGGATGAGATATCGCCGAGCTCTTCCTTCACAGCACAGAGTGCATAGCAGTGGTAAAACAGCAGATGAAACATTCACTCACTCACCCCAGCGACGTGTTGCTTCAACACAACCTGACTGACTCATTCGTCAACTCAAAGAGAGAAAAAAAACACCAAAATTTCAGATAAGAGAACTTTGGAATTTTGATGGGACGTTGCTTTCGTGTATCATTGAAAAAGGGGTTTTGGAAAAAAAAAAACTATTTTGAATTTTCGCTTTATCTCACGATCTAATAATTGAAAATCTGTGCTTGGAACAATTCACTCGTTCACATTGTGGAAGCAAGTAAGAGACTCTTTTCTTGTATCAACTTCGATCAAAGCGTCTGCAGGAAAACTGGTGAAATTAAACGATTCTGCACAACGTTACAGTGATTCAAGAAAGTTGAGAAATGTTAGGATTGAGGAGTATCTGTTGAAACAGAGGTAGTTCTACCAAAACAATTTTGCAGGTAAAAGAAAAACAATGTAATCGGATCATTTAAGTTCTTGGGAAATATACCCTTCAAAACTCAAATATTTTGTGAACGAAAACATATTATTTTGTCCCCAAGGTAAAACCAAAATGAAGAAATGTTGTGTACTCAATTCACTCGTTGTATCAGAATCCCAAAGTACGGATACAAGAATCAGTGAACGAGGCAGAAGGTAATTTTCGACATTATCCGAGTACAACAATCGGTTGAGGGGAAAAAAATTAAAACATTAAAAGTGAAAATAGCTCCGTTTTAACAGACACTCCCCGATCATAAATGACGCGCATGACGATATTGAGGATGTATTCGAGTAATTTTGGTTTTCAATTACAAGTACTACATGTCCAATAATTGCGAGTTGCCAATTATTCGGATCGATGAAAGGAAAAATTAGAGATTAAATGGAGTTCGGGGCGTGCAGCATCCAGTTACCGTTGTTCACAGCGTCTGCAGCATCCCGTCGCGCAGCTATAGGGCAGAGATGGGGCTGTCCCTCTCACCACTACTTATGCAACTGGATCTCTTATGTCGTATTAAATTCTTAAATTGTATTCTTAACCGTTTATTGTGAATTAGTTTTTGTTCTTCTCTCAACATTATGACGTTTCTCGATCATTTCACCTTGAGGTGGGACTCTAGCACACAATCGTTCTCTCTATTATTATTATTATTATTATTATTATTATTATTGTCTTACAACGTAACAATATGAAGAATAACGAATAAAAACATGATTTAATTTGCATCTATCAATATAAAACAAACAAAATATTAAAAAAAACTCGCTCGATTCGTTGCAAAGAGCAAAACGTGACGCAGCGACACAACAGGCCCCCAGCGCATCGCCTCTCTCCACTTCAAAAGGGAAAAAACATTCACTCTCAATTGTAATTGCAATCAAGTACGTGTTACTCTATTTATTTACGCCGATTTAAGATATTTTAGTAATTTAATACCGAAGCTAGTGCTATACCTTGAAAATAACCTCAATTTTTTTCGATAAAATTAAACTATCCGGATATTTGATTATGAGAACCGCATAATGTTCATCAGTGAGATCCGAATAATTGGAGTTTACAGCACAACGACGAAATACTCGTAACTTGTATCGGAAGACAAAAAAGAGTTTTTTACTTATATTCTTTTGTATTTAGTGTAAATGGGAGGAAATGTAGCTTAGTGCTATTGAAGCTTATCTACATGGAGCGATAAGAGGTAGGTGTTGGGTCATTGGTAGGTCATTGTTAGTATGTGGGCCCCTTAGCTGGATTTAGCAACAACTTGACCCTCACTGTAGGGAGGGGTTAGTAGAAGTAATTAGTAATAGGTAAGAGTTATTGATACTAGGAGGAGCTGGATAGAGGAAGGGAGGTTCGCTTTTCAGTAGTTCACAGCTATATGAACTGGGACATTCATGTGAAAAGCTACAAATTTTCTGGCCCCATCGGGATCACTTGGTGATGAGCGACAACACAAACACCTGAGCCACGGGTGGGGTCGACAAGATGTTCCGTATCGCTCGCCCGGCAGATGGCTTCGATGACTTTCGCTCTCCATCCGTCCGCTCCGGCACTAAACGCGAGCAGAGAGCTCCTCCTCCTCCAAACACACATACTTATTTCCTCTTTTATGAGTCAAGTGTCCGTCACTTCGTGCGATGAAATGTTTGGCCCTCATCTCTTACCACACGCAGCTACACGTGCTTTCCATTCACACTCATACCTTAAAAAAGACTCTGCAATATCTATCCTAGTACCCCTAGTACCCCAATTCTATCATAGTACCCCCATTCCTAGTCGATTCAATTAAAAAACTCGGAATCAATATCAATGTACTATGCAGACTGCAACGCACAGCGTCCTCCTGTCCTCAGCACACATTTCCAGAAAGTTCTTCGACCAGAGATAGATTTAAGGGGCGTAATTTTTCTCGAATTTTCGCTTGTTGCGCGTCACGAACTAATTCAGACTTCGCTTCGCATCTTGTTCGTGAACGTAGTTGATGCAAATATCTAAATATAATTCCGAGATTTCTCCACATTTCATCTTCAAAAGAGTGAAAGACGTTTAAAATCCATCCAGTCACAGTTTGTGTACCACACCTATCCCTGCATGGTATTCATGGACCTCCAACCATAAATGTAATCTAATTTTGTCTCACTTCCATCTAAGAGTTATAACTATACTTTTTTTTCAGTTTTAGTCTTTACGTATTTTATGGATTTCGAAATATATAAAGCTTCAATTCAAAGCGCGTCAATAATCCAGTTAATAATAATTTAAGATAAAGTCTCACGCAGTGTTTCACAACTATTATTTTCCCCCCCAAATGTTAAAGAAGTGTCATCTGGCCGCAAATCCAGCAGAGGAGTGTGTGGGTTTTGAGAGTCTTCTTCACTAAAATCTATTTCGCACACTCGTTCTTCAAAACAAGACGACGATTTCCAGAACCTCCCCGCACTCACAAACCACAACGAGGACGAATCTTTGCGCACTTGACTTTCGAAAGAAGAAACTTTGAAAAACCACCACACGATGCGAAAGTAGAAATTAGCACATCATTGTAAAGCGATGTGGTTATTCAACATTTTGGAAGGAAGAGACTGAATAATTATTGCATCAAATGAGTATAAGATACACACTTAATTTTTTCGCTCGCGCATGATAATATCGAAGTGTAATTCCAATTAACAACAGAGATAGCACGACCCGTGAAGACGATATAGTGACAGCAAACGCACAACGAATGACGTGTTTGTCACACGTGTCACTATACGATTTCTCGCTTCGTCCGGCCAACATTCAAAGCTTCATTATCAGGGTTAGAATTGTAATGTGTACACTTTTTTCTCAGGGCAAATTAATAATAATAATAAAGTGAAATTTGGCCTCTAGATGAGAAATGAGGCATTTTTACACACCTTTCTTCCCTTACCCATAATTCAATTTTTTCCTTTTTATAGAAACTTATTAAGAGTATAGATATGACGTGAATGTTTCTTTCATCAAATAGGTATTTAAGCAACGTTCAACTATTGTCTCTTCAGCTTTTGCAACGAACACACGAATAGCAAAAACCATTCTCTACTTCATCTGTAACAGTGGAAAATATTTTAATGTAAGACAAATCCTCTTTTTCATCGATAAAGACGTTCTATCTTTCAATAGAAACCTTTCTTTAATGCAGCGATTTTTTAAATGTCTTCAAGTACAACACCTTCGTAACTTAACCTTCCTTTGATTCATGATGATTTCATAAACTTGTTTGCAACTCAATAAAGTAGAATAAGACGAAGATGATTTCCTGAAAGAAGAAAATAAAACAGCTCCTTTCCCTTCCTATTTTCGTTCCCCAGAGCAAGCTTCTACCATCTTGAAAGAGAACCTAAACATCTATCCTGTGTAAGTGGTTTAAAAAGTGGCGAATCAAAATCAATGAATCTAAATGCGTCAACACTACCTTCACCCTCACAAGAGATATATGCACACAAATTTCAATCGCTAATGTGCCAATTCCACAAAGTGATCATGTCAAATACCTTAGTGTGACCCTCGACAGACGTTTCATCTGCAAAGCACATACCAAACAAAACGCGACTTAAAAATCAAACTTAAAAATCTCCATTGGCTGCTAGGCAGAAATTCTTCTTGTCCCTTAAAACGAAGAGCTTATTTACAAAGTTATCTTTAAACCAACTTGGACACATGCAATCCAGCCCTGGGAAACAGCGTCCAACCGGACATTAGAGATATTACAAAGGTTTCAATCTGAAGCTCTTCGCACAGTTGCCAACGTCCCGTAGTTCATAACAAACAAAACTGTGCACCAGGGCCTGGACATCACGATCATCAAAGAAGTAACAGCAAGCTTCAGCACATAAAAACCTAAGAAGGCTCAACTTTCACCAAAACTTCCTCGCCTCAAATTTACTCGACCGCAGCCAACATATACAAAAGACGTCTCAAACGCCGCCACCTTTTTCATTTAGGATTCACATGTTAAAAGGTTGTTTTCTAAAAATTCGTTAACTTTTGCCTTCATAATTCGCAGTGAAAACTTCACTTCCACAATTTTTTGTATTTGCCAAATATTATCATGTGAATAAATTGCAGATAAAAAATTACGTTCTAAAACAATTTATATCTCGGTGATTATCCTAAAAATTAGAAAGAGAGTGTTTCCAGAGTACGAGAGAGAGAGAGAGAGGGTGAAGTCATTTCACAAGTACGTATATAGTAAGCTATAAATCATTCGGAGTGTATTGTTGACAATTCCTAAATATTAAATAACACTAAATTCCCTTAAAAATACTTCAATTGATAAAATTCTCTAGGAAAAACACAAAAAACTCATTCCACAAGTACGTATTACTATCAAGCTATAATTCATTCGTATGTTCTTGTTGATATTCCGTAACTATTAAATAACAGTAGATTCGCTAATAATTATATCAATAGATGCCGCCCTAGGCAAGAACGTAGTGAATGTTTATTTAAAAAATCCGCTTCTACCTGACGGAAAACCGGAGAAAAACCCAGTCTAGTATAAGGGTCCGTGTTTGCAACTCAATAATGTAGAGTAAGAGTCAGATGACGTCTTGGATTAGTAAAATAAGAAAGTATCTTGTATTTTTATGGTTTGGAAAAGTGTGTTTTGGGAGTAAGGAGAAGAGCGTAAGGGGACTGTACACAGGAAGCGAAGGTCGGGGTTTGGACGCGAGGGAGCGAGCGACGGACGGCGTCGGTGTTGTCTCGTTACGCTCCGCGCATCGTCACCTCGTCCGACCGCCGCCAGCGCCGTAAGCAGAGTGTACGACAGCCACTGCGACAGCACGTGAGCGCAGAAACGTTTCCTCTCCGGACGCACGAGTTCACAGAATATAGAAGCAACATCTAATATAGCGGAGTTTCGATATTCGTATGCAAATGTGTAGTTCCTTCTTCCCTTACGCGGCCTATCGAACTATAATTCAACAAAAAGTCTCTCTTCTACCGGAAATGTGAGCCGCATGACGAGAGACTGAAGGTCACGTGATTCTCGCCGAACGAAAAGTTAAATGTGAACTATTCACAAAATAATTGTACAAAAGAGGAAAAAGTGAAAGTGATAATCATTAATAAAGTAGAAGTCACGATGAATATTCTGATGAACATTACTAAGTTTTGTGAATAGTTCACATTTTGACTTCAGTCAACGCGCACATAATAACCTTAAAATACTTTTTTTCAATAAAAGGAATCTATTTTGCTCTCTCAATGTCAGAGTAATTTTGATTCTAGTCCCGTAGAGGGGTAGCATATACCCTTTGGTTTTCTTACCTTTTTTATTGAAGCCGTTCTTAAAGAATCGAAAGATTTTATTCATATTTCGACATAAAAACACAATTCTACCATTTGACGCCACTCCTCCACTATTATATTGCGAAGGAAAATGAATGAAGCGTGACACGGATGCCATTTTGAAATAGTTCGAAATTTCAATTTCAGGTTCTGAAATGACAATATCCAGAATGCAATCCGAACGTGTTCGCTAAACGCATCCTCTTCTGTTTTGTTTTCCGACCTGAACATTTTCGATTTAATTACTTAACGAACACAAAACAACTGTGAATTATTTTCTGCAGTATATAATACTTTGTCACCCAAATTTCATCGCGCGTTCGAAGAGTACGTTTTCTATTGTACTCTGGAATTATTCTTTGAAAAGCATTTTGAACCGAGTCTGTTAAAAGATAATTATTGTTACGTCAGACGAAATATAAAATACAAATAGTGTTCTCGATTATCGTTGAAAAGAATTAAATTATTTGTTAATTCTACTCTATTTTTTGGAGAATAATAAATACATTTTATTTTCGGATATTATAACAACCAGATTGCTTATTTCCTTTGGAAACCATCAGTGTGTTTAACTCCTTTACCGTGAGTTTGAAAATCAATAAAAGCGATGTCCAGATACAGCATGTCTCGCGGCGACGTCCTCCTCCTCTTCCTCTTCCTCTCTCTGCTCCACCGACGTCGACGACTCAAGTGCGGAGGGAGAGAGAGAGAGAGATCTAGAAGCCCTACCCCCCAATCATTCCATTGAATCAAGTGATTCGAGAATACATTTGCAGTATTCGTTTACGACACAACTCTTCGTGTTCTGGCGGCTCCAGACATTCGTTATTCTGCGAATTCCGAGCGACTGCTTGCCAAATAGCGAATAGCGTGGATGGGTTGCTTGCTCTTTGTCGCATCACGAATACCGGTGTCGGTCTTTTGGGCATGTCAAAGGAAGCCGAGTAATGGCGAGCGATTCTCGCTGTTCGGGATTCGCCAAATGACGAATGTCTGGAGCCGCCATTATACGAACCGCGACACATAATGCATACGTAATCCATACTCGAATATAGAAATGCGTAACGAGAAAGCGCGTCTCTCTGTTCGCTACCTGATCGCGACTAAACCACTGAACGGATCGTGATGAAACTTGGCAAAAAGAGATACTTTACATGTCCGGGATGAACAAAGACTAGGCTTTATTTAAAAAATGTGTGATAACAAAGGCAGCAACGGTTTTTCACGATAAATGTCGATAAAATCAGGAAAGAGAGGTAATATGTAAGCTTACGCTGCCTAAACGGCCAGAGATGGGTGACTACTATGAATGATGACAATGTTTACGAAAACGTCCGCGACAGCAGCACATGTCTATCTACAGAAACTAACCTAAATAATCGATAAAACGTTATTAAAAATAGAAATATTAAAATATTCCAACTTAAGAGAGTAATTTAAGAAGCAAAAACTCAAATCATCAAATTTAAGGGATCATTTGTTGTGTGCATTTAACAAAGATTAAAAACGTCCTTGAGTTGTAAAATTTCGACGAATAGTTTAGATTTTACGAGCGTTTTAATGAAACGGTGAAACGGTGCAGCCGCTGCGTCACGATGCCTCGGAAGCGAAAATTCCACCTACACTTCTCCTGCGAGATGGTGTAGTGTATACACCCAAATCTCTGTTATTATGAATTTGAAAAACTTGGGATGCTGAACACGTTTTTAAAAATCAGTAAACGTTTTTTTTAAATATAAGAATATAGATACGTTTTATTTTTTCCCGATGAGTAAAAGAAGATTAGTCTACCAAAAATCCGGCCAACGCCTAGTAATCAGCTAGTTGTTTATAATTTCTGTTTTATATTATTTCACTAGACTATAAAGGATTGTAAATATAACAATCTATTCATTTTTGAAATTAAGTAGAAATTTTCCTGACGGATGTCATTCAAGTTTGGATTGAAGATTGTTAATTTTGATGTATTCTGGTTATATCCTACTACGCGTGAAGCTTCATTATGTGAGTAACGGATTACCCGGCGCTGCTTCGGAATTTTCTTTTACACTAATCCTCTTTTAATCTATTTAGTAAGATCAAAATACTTTTACTTACTGGTTTTGAAAAACAAGTACAGCATCCTAATTTTTCAAATTCAAAAAAATACAAATTTAAAACAATACTTCCAAAATTGTACATCATTTGCCAAATTCTTGCTCAAAAAAGACATCAATGATTTCGTAAAACTTAACTAAGTTATTTGTAAAAAGAAATGTGTTTAATAAGTCACAAACTTCTAGGGTAAGTCCTACGTGAATTATTTTTTCAATGGGCGAAAAATATTCAAAAAAGTGTTTGAAGCGAAGTGCATAGTGATAAAGTATAAGTAGAAGTTTCTAGTACTCTTCTTTTTAAAGCTTCTTTTGTTGGAAGTCTAATTACCCCGGTTTCCCCTATTAATTACATAATTCCCCTATTTGAAATGCACAAACCACACATTCGGAATGCGAGTTATCACCACCTAAGTACTTATCAGAAACACAGTTATCTATCTTGATGAAAAAAATACACAATTTATTTATAAGTAGAGGAAGAAACGCGTAAGATACGTTTTCTTCGTGCAACTCCGAAAGGGAAGCGATTTTACTGAAAAGCCTCTTAAACATCGAGACACAACGATAACCTATTGGGATATTGGACTGTTGCGCGTTTTCATTCTTCTCCATCTGAGTTATTCGAGGATGTTCTTTCATTACATTCTCTCCCCGTCTCTCGACTGGACGACGCCATCCACTTAGTTGCGCATTCCAGCAGCAGGGAGTAATTGACTTTGAGTGATGGTTCAGTTAAATCTCCACTTAAAATGCACCCCGCATTGTCACCCACAGTAAACAATAATCCCGAGAGGATTCGAATCTTTATTCATGAAGGCGCTCGATTCTCCGTTCAAAATACTAATCGAAAGGATATCAAGTTAATCGATGTATATTGATACGAGGTCTCTGCATGTGCTAAACAAGCGGAAACGCCGTTCCCTTCGTTAAGAGAATATTAATTAGGATTCTTCCGAGCCCCTTGCAACGTGTGTTAGGGGGCACGCTCCATTGAGGATTTTTAACTCTAATTTATATTATACAAGCACTGTTTAATATTTTTAAATTAATAATAAAAATTTTCGGACCGCGAGTACATTTTACGTGAAATTTTCTTTATCAAACGTTGGGGCGAACAACAACTTTTTTGTATTTTTGTTGTTGTTGTTGACGCTTTAGGGCTCGTCAACTTTGTGTTGTAAAGATCTCTATTCTCTGCCAGATTTCATAGTTGACGAGGCACGTCCTCCGGTGAGAAAGAAATATAAAATTATGTTAGATACATAACAATGTGGAAACATTTTATCATCATGATAATAATAATAATAATAATAAATTTATTGTTAAAAAACAGTACAAACTGCACGTGTCCACGTGGAGGACAATAAACTAATTTACTCTCCGGAAGCAAGCGAGGGACGTATTCCATCAATTCCGATCAAGGGCCCTAAGGCAGAGGCGGATTCAAAAATTTCAGCAAAACTTCCTAGATAAGATAAAAAGTTAGCTGCGAGTTATAATACATATATAATGTCAATATGTTTGTAATTTAACGCAAATATGTTTGTAAATTTACATGTACAAGTTATTATCGAACTATAGATTATTCCGAGTATAGTGTTTAAAAATTTGAAATAAAACATTAAATTCACGATTTATTGTTACAAGAAACACTTTGCCCCTAGACAAAGCCTAGAGAACCTGTATAAGAAATCCGCCTCTACCCGAAGGAAAAACGGAGAAAAACCAGGGCCAGGATGGGAACTTCTTTTTATTATAATTACTCCTCAAAAGTGAAGAA
>NNCF01126430.1:147702-216583 GCA_002313205.1 Laupala kohalensis
TTCAACTCTTATGATTTTTAAACACTATACTCAGAATAATCTATAGTTCGATAATAACTTGTACATGTAATTTTTTGCGTAAAATTACAAACATATTGACATTCTATTAGTATTATAACTCGCAGCTAACTTTTTATCTTATCTAGGAACTTATGCAAAAAAAATTTGAATCCGCCTCAGTCTTAAGGCCCTTGATCGGAATTGATGGGATGGTCCCTTGCTTGCTTCCGGAAAGTAAATTAGTTTATTGTCCTCCACGTGGTCAAACGCAGTTTGTACTGTTTTTGACAATAAATTTATTATAACAGTGTACAATAAAACGAAAAACCTTTTACAGTTGCACACGGTAACCATGTCAAAAGATCTAAGAAATAAGTATATTTACCGTCAACAAGCAGTACATTAAAATAAAAACAAATTAGAATCTCTCGGGAATCGCAATAGGACAACTGAGTAGCGCGGGATGTGTGCTGCTATCTCTTGACAACACTCAGGAACTACTCACAGAAATACTTCGTTTCAGACTCCTTCCTTTCTGAACTGAATGAACACCATTGCTTCGATCTATTTCCTATAGTTTTTTACTTCAAAGAATTAGTCCGAATAACACACAGAAAAAGACTCGTCTAACCCAAATCCAAGGAAAATGTAAAAACATTTATTTAAATCTACTTATTTTCTACGGGTAGTGGCGGATTTTCCTTGGGCGGGAATGTCATCCATACCTTCGTTTTATTAATAATATCCAATGTTTACTGCGCAAATGTCTACAATTTATTTCGGAATAATAAATGCATAACAGTACGTATTTATTAAATAATTTCTTCTATAAATATGAAATCTGCCACTACCCTTGAATCCTTCATCGGAGTTGTTGGGACGGTCCCTTGCTTGTTTAATTTATTGCCCCCCCCCCACGTGGTCATACGCAGTTTGCAACTTTTGCTTTTTTGACAATAACGTTCATTATTTATTAAACAGTGGAATAACAAAAGTATTAAGACCTCCAGAACCAATTTATACGTAACTATTAAAATTTGTCTCGAATAATACTTGAATTCAGTTATTAAAGCTAACCTCGCATTTTCCCCTTCTTTTTCTCAGGTCCGGCTCATTGGCCAGGGATTTGTCAAACAGGCAAACGTCAATCGCCCGTCGACTTGGCAAGTTCTGGACTCCGTATCTCTGAATTCGAAGCATTACTTCCAGTGAACTACGAATCAACTCGTGCCGCCAACGTCACCAACAATGGACATTCAGGTGAGGAAGCGGGAAACTCAAATAGATACACGTGCAATGCACTCATTGAAGAAGAGGATAATGAGTGCAAAACGAGGAAAAGTAATCCGCCAATCACAATCAATATTTTACTCTCGCTCTCTCTTTGGTACATACGGATTCATAAGTAACGTCTTCAGAGTGTGCTTCGTAACAATACACTATAATTCAAGACACAAACATTTTTATCACGTTAATTTCCATCAACAGCTTTCGCTAAAACCTATTCTTAGAAATCAGCAAAAACCGCGAAGCATTTTAAATGTTCAGCCCAAGGGCATCAATTTGGTATCACTGAATCACTTTGTTAAAAATATTGAAGATGTATTTAAATGTTTTTTTAAACACGAACCATAGTTACTTATTATTCATACGAATAGTTTACCTGAAGCTCTGAAACATTGGTTCTTTGCAAACCATGTGTGGACGATGTCCATTCTCACATTACAGGTAAAGCCATTGATATCAATGGCGTGATATAAAAATGAATATTGATTTCTTAGCTATTGGGAACTGAGCAGAAGTTAGTTTCCTGGTTAATTTTTAAATTGTTAAGGAGTTTTTTTTATGCGCAAGCTTTGTCTGAAAAATTTCTCGCGATTTGCGATAATGACACATAATCATTGAAAATACAAATCACATCGGGAAAAGAGTAAAAACCGCGTTCCATAATTTAAAAAATGCTCTTCTATGATACTTAACACGCCCCCTTGGGAGTGAAAGGGAGTATCTTTGAAATTCTAAATGGGGACTCTCATTTTTATAGTAGATTCGGATTCTCGAGAAAAATTCACTTTCAGTTCACATACGACCCAACAACAATCAAGAAGTTTCACTGGGAAATATGTAGAATGTTAGTAGAAGGCGTTTTGCAGCTGGCGGATATTCCCATTTCGATGGCAAGAGAGCAGAGTCTGTGATTTCCCTTGAGACTTCATACTGCGCGTCAACCAACTACAGGTGATCGTTGCTCTAATCATTCGTTATGTAGGGGTTGGCAATACGTATTAGTTAAATAACCGTAGTTTACTCAAATCTATCGGCAAATAAAATTTGTTAACATTACGAAGACACGATCGCAAGAAAACGTGATAATTTTTATTCTTAATTTATGATGATTTTGTCTCGGAGAAATATTGTTAAAAAAACCACCGCTACCTTTCGGTCCTCTGACGGAATAAATCAGTTCCCTGTCCCCCACGTGATCTTATACAGTTCCAACCACTTATTTGGCAACAAATTATTTCCTTGTTATATTCTTGTTTTCTTCGCCGCATTCAGTGCTGTTTCAGATGAGAGATCCGCGCCACGTGATGCTGGTGGGAGGAGGGTTGAACAGGGTGTTCGTCTTGGAGCAGTTGCACTTCCATTGGGGATCCGAACATACGTTGGACAGTGTCAGGTAAGAGATAGGAACTTTTTCCTTTCTAAAGTGGAATTCTGGAATGACGTCAGGATGTGCAGTAGAAGAGGGGGCCTGCTGTGGGTTAGTCCGTGACGACATGAGACAGAAGATACTGTAAGGTGTCGCCCTCTCTCTCTCAATCAGAGACAACCCCTCCGCTGGCTAAGAGGTTAGCGACCTCGCTCAGGGTTCGATTGCCGGTGGGGCCAGAAAAAAATTGTAGCCTTTCACATTCATGTCCCAGTTCACATAGCTGTGACTACTGAAGAGCGAATCTTCATTCATCCAGCTTCTCCCAGTATCACTAACTACTTCTACTAACCCCTCCACGTGGGCCACATTGTTGGTAAACCCAACCTAACCTAACCTACTAATTATAGACCTCTCGCCCCATGTAAATAAGCTTCAATAGCAGTCAGAAAGAGAGGAATGGATTCCAGAGTCGATGTGTATGAGAGAGACAGAGATCCCAAACTTCGTTTTCTCCTTCGCACAACCTGTAAACATGAGATCGCTGGCTCTATGTCATATCTATGAAAGGTTATGAGAAGAGCATAGTGGGCATTGGGCATGCGCAGGACCCTTCACCCCCTTCCTACCCAACAGCCAACAGCAGCATTCCCCCTTCTACGTACGCACAAACTTCGTCATTTCACGACACAAAAATCGAATGAAACCCGTAATGACTGATTCTGTTTCTGTGGAGCGCAGAGCCCCGTTGGAGGCTCATTTCGTGCACTACGATAAGGCGCAACAGAGCTTCAGCGCAGCTCAGAAGAAAGACGGAGGTCTAGCTGTACTCGGAGTGTTATTTGAAGTAAGTAACACTCGCCTTCTATTAATACGAGAGCACAGACAGACGGACAGACGGACACGAGAGATATACACTTCAGCGCTATCAAGCGGCGATGTGTTTAACGAATCCTGTGTCTTCATGTAGACAATACTTAAAACATCTCACGGTTGTGTTGTACAATCGATTGCATTATAAGTAATGTCATGCATAACAAATTCTTCCACTACAGAAAGGGACAAGTTTTATCTCGTCACGTGCTTCAACAATTACCTTTATTTACTTTGTTTTTTACAAATTATAAGCAATTTTCAAAGAAATACAAACGACAAAGTTCTGCTCAGATCTATGAGAGTTAATTTATCTATTCGACATCTAATGGTTTTCGTTCTCACTCTAGGAAGTGAGCGAAGACAACCCGAAACTAGACTTTTTGAAAACCATAGACGGCCTGGGGTATGGAGCAGTGAAGAGTTTGAGTTTCACTCCCAAGGACCTTCTGCCAGAAGACACGAGAACCTTCTACCGATATTACGGTTCCCTCACGACTCCCGGCTGCGACGAGGTCGTCTTGTGGACTGTGTTGCACAACAGAGTACCAATATCCAAGAAACAGGTACCTATATCTAAAATGGTCTCAGAAAATTCCCGACATCTGACTGGATTTTTCATTTTCTTTTTCAATGATTTTCGTAAATGTTTGTCCCCCTAACACTAGTGTGAAAGGTCTGACGTTAAACATCGAGGGGATGACGCGAATAGGAAGAGAAAACACACGTTAGGACAGGACTTTTATCTATTGGCTTTGCTTCTATATAGAAGTGATTGAGAGGGGAAGAAAGCGCGCAACTGGTGCTTCCTTCCTTCGGGTAGAGGAGGATTTTGTAAACAGACTCGCTAGTCTCTCGCCTAGGGGCACTGGTCTATTCTAATAATTAATCTCGAATTTAGTGTTTTTTTAATAGTTTCGATGTACAAACAATATTTTCTAAATTATCTATAGTTTGATAATCATACGTATTTCTGAAATAACTTTTTTGTGTTTTATTAAATAAAAATTTGTTGTATTTTGTTAATACTCCAACACATATGGAACAATATTTTTTATCCTCTGCCTCGATGGAATTCGATAGAATAAGTAAATTAGTGTATTGTCCTCCACGTGGTCACACGACGCAGTTCGTAACTTTTACTTTTTGGACGATAAATTATTATTTACGACTAAATATGTTATTTGTGTAACATAACACAAGAGATCGCGTTCAACACTACGAGTTTCGTATTAAAAACATTCTGGGGTTGCACCGAACTCGATGCTGAAACGATAAGACAACAAACTCGTCACAGAAGCGACTCCCGCACCCCAAAAGACTTAAAAAGCTCATATGCGTCCTTTGACAAAAAAAAAACAACGAATAAATCGGATTTTTTATTATTTTCTCTTCAATTTTTAGTGTTTAGTGTAGGGTGTTTATTGCCGCGGGGGTTTTTAATGAAAATTGTAATCGCAAAGTCCGGATTTTCTTCCCCTTTTTCCTCTGATTAGATTACTAACCAGTAATTCTCTTATACGTTTTCATTTGATACGACTCTCACCGCTGCTATACAAAGGTTTAGCTGCGACAAGCACCGTCCACCTTTTTCGGCTTCTCGTAGGCGGGAACTTTGAAAAAAACGTTCCCCAGACAACCAATCAACCATATTTTCATTCCTTACCGACGAACAAGATTAACAAAAAAAATAAAAATAAATAAGGGTTCTAAAAACCTTGCCGTTGACGAACCCTACAGCCCCACAAAAATAATTCTAAAAAAGAACAAAATTATTTTGCTATTTTATGTGTGTAAACTATTAAGGGGTTTATTTCGTTATGCGGAATGAAAACGGGAGACGGGACCGAGAATCGAACTGGGGACAGCCCCGAGTTCGAATACGGCAACCGTCTTCCATTTTCATTCAACGTAACATAATTAATGTGTTACCTGGCGGTGAGGTTCACCGCGATTTAAGAGATTTCTATTAATGGGTTCTCTCACTCTGTTTCAGCTCCAGTATTTCGCGAACATTCGAGACGAAGAGAAAAAAGTGCTTACTACCAACTACAGAGACGTCGAAGGCGTGAACGATCGCATCGTGTATTTTCAAAAGAACCCCGCGCGCGACGTCCCTTACTCCGGTTCCGCAACCCTCCCCTCCCCCGCCCGCTCGCCACTCACCCTCCTCGCGCCACTCATTTCTCTCACCCTTTTTGCGAGGAAATGTACTTAATGTTCCGCCGACAGAAGAAGAAGACGAAGGGAAGAATGTATGTGTAAGAAACTGCATTTATGAGTAAGAAAGAGGCGAAACGTTCTAAATTGCATAAACGAACGTGTCGGGGACAGAACACGCCGTTTTCTAAGTTACTTAACAATAAGACACGAACGTGTGTAACATAATTTTATAATGTAAATAATAACAACAAGGTTTAAATGTGTAAAAATATTAAAACGAATTAACCTCCCACAGCTGTTTTCATGGATTTTTCTTCGTCATAAGAATAGAATAAATTACGAACGAAATAAAAAAAATTTAATACAAAATATTACTTTCAGAAACATTAATCGATTCACGTTTCTACACGTAACAAAGAAATCACTACGCGAAGTGTAAAATACGTCGTTTGATAATTATTTCACAAACAATATGCATTATGTAATATTATATACATTATTAATATGCGAATGTTCCTCTTCTTCGTTCACACAAATCACAGAAATGAAGAATCGTACAAATACTTCAGATAAGCCTTGGAAGATAATATGTGGATTAGATTTCGTATTATTTCACACTTTCCTGCCATTTCCTTTTCGAGATCGCAACGTCTTAAAAATTACATCAATAAAAGAAGCAAATTGACTTCTTTTCTATTGAAAAAAAAAAGAGTTGCTCCAGTCTCTTACGCGTCTGACAGCGTCCGTATATTAAAGTATTGGAAGCGGACGAGAGTCAAGAGGATTACGAGGGTCTCGCACCCTCCTCAGCTCCCGCGACAACACTAGCGACCTGTGACTTAGTCCATTCTTTGTCATCCCAAGAGCAGTATAATACATTTATTTAATTTTTTCTTCAAAAGTTAAAAATCCCAGATTTACGAACATTTTTATGTTACTGTCAGAAAAACACTTTCGTAAACATTTAAATAAATTTATCCGATACCGCTGAAAGTGATACATTACAGAGAGAGTAGTTCGCCTGATTACTTATTCAATAAAACAATGTCATCATATTCCAGACTATTTTGTCAAATGTTTGTTGCTTGTTTTTAAATCAAAAACCTTTTATTCACCTCACGAGGACCGAAACGTTGTGTTTAAAACTACGTTAAACCAAAAAAGAAAAGAAGGTCAGAAAACGATGAAATTCTTTTGTTGATATTATTATGGTTCGTGAAATGGCCGCGCGTGGCATCACAGAGGGCATCGCGTAATGATTCCCTGCTCTTAATCACAATTCGATTATATTTGTTTTTTAAATTTTAAGAACAGTAAATAAATTTAATTTTAAAACGGATTTAATGATAACTGTTGGATGTTTTTTTTACGTTCCGTTTTTTAAATACAGATTTTCTAAGACAATTTGTTAGTTAGAACAGTAAATAAATTTAATTTTAAAACGGATTTAATGATAACTGTTGGATGTTTTTTTTACGTTCCGTTTTTTAAATACAGATTTTCTAAGACAATTTGTTAGTTTTATCAGCGAAAATATTACTAGTAGCCATAATAATAATAATAATAATAATAATAATACCAAAATGAAAAATAGAAAAGAAACGACGCAAGGTATATTTTAACGATTGTGTTTTATGCGTTCATTAGCAAATTTACGTTGATAAAAAAATTATTAGAATATTTTGTTTTTCTGAAACTTATAAATTTGTTTGCAAAATTTATCAACGCAATTTATGTTTAAATAACAACTTAGTTTTGCCTTGCTGAAAAGTAAAACACCTTCTACAAAGAACAATATTTAAAAAAAATCGAAATGTACATCTTACTTCAACAACCTGAAACAAGTTTCATAAGATATTCTAGATAAATGGTACCAATATTTTTCAGTTACACAATAGTATTAAAGATTATTTGTTCATTTATAACATTCATGAAGTCAAAATTAAATTCACTCCTTTTTATAGTTCGTCTTACAAATTTAGATACCGAATTATAAAACCTTAGTTGTGCTACTTCAGGTAAGCAAATAAAAATAAAATTTCCTTACTTTTCCAGTTTTTTCATACTTTCAACTCATTTATCACGAAGAAAAATTAAAAACTTTATTTTGAAAAATTAGAAGTTTAACTTAAAATCTGGCTTCTCGGTATTTTAGTACTTAAAATTATCTTTGAAATTAAAAAAAACAACATCTAAATCATTTAACAGCATTAGGAAGTAACCGATGACAAATTAGGGCGATCGCCGATATATCACTGTACATCAAACACATCTTACAGAGCGTCGATAAGCAATTGCGATATAAAATAAATTGTTGTCTAAAAAAGAAATAAGAAACGTATCAAATAGGATGCCAAAAATGTTGTACACTTAATAAATAAGTACACAGACATCACGTATCAATTAAAATTACCATTGCGATCGAAATAATAAATTGTATTTTACACTTTGAAGGTATGTTTTACTGCCAGTGTGTATATGCATAGATTAATCAATAAGTATTTTATCGCAATGTGGTCGAGTTTGGACTCTTTTCTCTCTCTCTCTCTCTCTCTCTCAGGAAATTTGAAGTAGATTTCAATAGTGTTCATAACAAAAATAACCAACAAATATTAAAAAATTGGAACGACTTGCAATGAGTCAGAGAAAGGCTAATGTCTTCCGACCCTTACCTGCGCTGGCGGAGGAAAAGGATGAGGAAAGGACGGGGCCCACGGAGCAACCAACTCGACTCCACGGTACTCTCTCTCTTATAGAGCAATTGACTTCGGTGGCGGTTCGGCGCGGGGGTCTCCGGGGTCAAAAGAAAATCAAAACGAAATAACAGATAAAAATGAACAAATATCGCATGTTTTTCGACTTGATAGAAAATGAGAAACAATTCAATTATTGTCTTAATTATTGTATTTCTTCAACGTAAAACTTCGTAGAAACGTATTTTCAAAACCAGCTTTGAATTAATTTCAATTAACGAGTTAATTGAAATACATTTATACAATTGGTTGTTACTAATATTTTTGTAAGTCAACTTTAGTGTGTACGCGAAGATCGGGTTGTTCGCTACTCAGCGCACGGCACTGGAAGCGTCGGAAAAATCATCTCGTAGAGGGATTTTAAGAATATTCTCTTTATAGAGTGTTTCCGCTACCTGCAAAGAAGAAAATGCTGAGTGTAATTTAGTAGTTCATTTAATGCATAAGTGATAATTGGATACTACTATACAAAAGTTACGAGACCATTTTTTTTTTGAAGGGAGGGGAGGCATGAAAAATTTTGCGAGCTTCCCCCCCCCGCCCACGCAACCTTTTTACCGCCGCCACTGATTAACTTAAACTGTTTTCATGCCCTGTTTACATTGTGAATAAAACCGAGTGACATTTCTCCACAACGAGCAGAACGGGGAATGTAATATCTACCATATTTATTATGCCACGTACATAAAATATTTGTAAATGTTCCTATTCTCGTACACCGTGTCCTTTATTCCTCGGATGGACACATCCCTGGCGCCTGTTTCTCCATGCTTATAATGTCAAGTCGCCCCACTACAACACCACGTCCACTGACGACTCACATATCACGTCACACGGCGATTGCGGCGCCACGCGCGGCCAAACCGCCAACTATCAACTCTCGCCGTCGTAGTGGTACGACTGACTCCGAACGAAACATTACAAAACAGTCAATCTTAGAAAACAAAAACAATAAACCATTAAATTCTCGGTGGAACCACGAAAACTTGAAACTTTTTCTTCGATGTCTCAGTTCGTGTGGCTGCGATGATGCAAAAGTGAACTTTCTGCGACATACGACCGTAGTTGAAAATTCGATACAGGAATCTGGAGCACATCCAGCATCTCGTGACAGTCTAATGAGAAAACCCATTAAGAAATGAGCGTCAGTACCGCTCATTATAGAGGTCCATAATGAAAATACAATGCAACTACTGGTGCAAAACCATTGCACTTTGTACTTTCTCATATACGTTTCTCCATATACAGCATAGAGTGACAAAAAATATCGTAAAAGTGTTGTGTAAATGTAATTCCGTTGTAGACAGAAATTGATGTATTTTCCTATCTGCATTGTGTTTGCTGTCCTCCTATGTATTTTATCATTATCATATCTTTCATTTCAGTTTACGAAAAGTGTATTCTACGTCTGCTTGATCCATTTACACTGCTAAGTATTATTGAACCTTCTTGAAGCAGTAACCTAATGCATAAGTGTAGCAGACAGAAATTATTTTACTGCGTCTCTACCAAACTTTCACGCGAAATACCGCTAATGTTGATGTAATGCATACTAATTGTACTTTACGCACAGAAAATTTAAGCAAAATCTTTGGAGTCGCTTTTGAGAAACATTCAAAAGAGTACTTTGACCTTCATGTGAAGTACCATTTGTATTACAGTAAAAAAAATTAGAGCACGTGCATCGACAACAAGTAAATACGAAATATGAATTAAATATATTCATCGGTTTAATCAGAATCGCTGCGCACAGACGGACGGACGGATGTGCCGAAAACCACCTTTTCAGAATCAGGGATCACCAAAACTGATATTTCCATCGAAATCTCGCTTTCGAATCATTTCACGATTAGAATACTTTCTATATATACAATGTATATGAGAAAGTAAAATTTAACATTATGATTCATAAACGAAAATAATCATAGAAAGGAAGGAAGTGGTTTCGAACAGCACAAGCAGCATCACTTGTCAATCCACTAGTATTGGTGTCATCTCATAATTCTCTCTCATCACTACTGACGTTATCATCCAAGACAGCTCTCTGATAAAACTCTGTGCAGCCAGCGTGCAGCTGCTACAACAACCTGAACAATGATATTAATATCGCTCTTCAAAACCTTCAAATACGCGCAACTGATAAGCAAAAAAAAAAAAAAAAAAANATCCGCCAGACGTATTGACTTATGTAAAAAAAGAAAATAGGATGTGTTCAAGACGGGATACACACTGCATCGCCCTGACGTGCAAGAATGCGTCTTCACATTGGCCACAAACACGCATCCACGACCCACATCGCATCCGATTCTCAACTCACTGAGCGAATTGAAAACATTTGAGAAACTCCAACTGTAAAAATTAATTAAATAGAATTAATCCTTTGGTGAATATTTCCGAGTTTTGTGAATAGTTGACTTAAGTCAACGAGGATATAAAAACCTTCAGTCATTAATAAATTTAGATAATAATTTAGATTTTTCGTTTGACCGTGTTTGTCGAGAAGCACACATTACCTTCAGACACGTGATACGAGTGACATTTCCGGTAGAACATATTTTCTTTTCTTTTTTTAGTTTTCATAGAATTGTTCTTCGAAATGGAAAGAAAACTTGCGTTCCTATTTCCATTTGCCTTTTTTTTTTGTTTAAGTTTGTTATTTTAAGTTCTTGTGTGACGCCGATACTCGTGTCAAGATACCAAAAACAACAACAACAACAACAACAACAAAGGGTTCCGCTGGTTTTTCCATATAAGCCCAAACTAATTTAAATATAGATAACTTTGCGAAGTTAGGGTGTAAACATTAATCGGCACTGTTTAATGTTTGATAGAGAATGATTCAATCTTCTTTGATACCAACACTTTTTAGCCTCGTCGCGACGCGGAATGAAGTAGTTCTCGTTCATATGAGAGTCAGTGGCTGATCTATAAAGACCTTAATCAATGGGGGAGGGGGGGGGCTAACCGGGGAGAATTTTTGTTTAAAAATAATGGTTTTACAACAACATTTTATAAATACNACAATCTGGTATTATTAATAACAATATCAATTATTTATTTAAGTTATCAATATAGTATCATTAATTTTATTACAATGATAATATTAACCAACCCACGCAACCGCTGTACGACAACTAGCGCAATCTGTTCCCACTCTGGGGAAAATATCCACAAAAGTTCATTTTCAAATGTCGCGGCTTCTAACTTTTTATCTCTTCGGATCCACCTACGTAATACTAAGATTTGTTTTTGCCGAAATTCATTGAATAGTTACATTGACTGATAAAAGAACGGAACCATCAATTTCATTTCTGAAATATAATAAATTCCAATCACAATACACATCAGTTTTTTGTAAACAAGAAACAGTAGCGAGGTGTTGTATTCATTCCCCTCGCGGATGGCTTCAGCGCATCTACAGAGCGAGATGTAAACTAATTTGCGACGTAATTGAGGAACCAAATGCTAGATAGCACGGCGGCAGGATGACTCGTCTCCCTTGCATTTCAAGTTTCAGAAATTGAGAAAGGTAAAAAAACAGCGAGTGAGATGATGGTTCAACACTGAACGTCGAAAATACGACAAATTTATACTTCAATTTTGTATCCTGACAATTTCAAACACTTTCTCAGTAAAAGCTTCAACATTTTTGCGTGATGAATACAACATTAAAATCAGAAAACTAAATATTTACCATCCAGTAAAGTAGATTCAACTGTTTATCTATCATCACGAGATATATGTTAGTCAGTAATACTAAAGAGTTTAACATTCAGTTATGCCAACAACACAAGATTGCCGTAAAGAATTCCATGCAAGAGATGCTATTGAAAAACGCCTCAATAATCATTTAGCTTTCTATTAAATGAATAAAATATTAATCACAAGATCCCACAATTTTATTCAATAATTTAAAATAAACAATTAAATTCAATGGTAATCCAATTCAATATAATGCACTTTATCAACTTTGTTAAGATGCATAAATTAACAACTTTTTTTATATCCCACATCCCACCCTCAATACCCTTTTGATTACACTGTTAAATCTGCCAACAGGAGGTCATTATGTTGCATCTCAATTAGTTAGTAACAGACTACTAGAACTGAAATGATCAGTTTCTTCAACTTATCATACCACTTATTGTTCTAAAGTGAAACATCCCGTAATGGGCACTTCTCAGTAGCTGAAATTTCTCAGTCAAGACTCTCGATGAAACCCCCTAATTTTATTTTATTTGAACTTCCCAAGAACTGACTCTGCTATTGAGAAGTGTTCTGTTAGAAAGAAGTTTCACGGTTCATATTCAAGACTTAAATCACGTACATGAAAGAAAAGAAAAAAAGTCCAAATGAACACAATTAACACCCATTTAAAATAGATAAAAATTTATTGGAAAAAAAGTCATTGATACAATATTTTGTGAACACAATCTTTTTAAGTGAGGAAAAGATTAAATAGTATTCAGAGGGTTCCTATTTAAGTATATAGATATTACAAATTAAAATAATTCATTGAGATATCTAGGTAACAATAAAATATTGGTAAGTGAAAACTATATTGCAATGCGCTGATAATTAATTACAATTTCATATACATTCTTTACTTTGCATAGAAGTTGGCAAACCTAAATTACAAAACATCCTAAACATATGTACATGGATAAATAACCTAAAGAAATAGAAAATCAAACAACAAACTTGACTAAACTTTTTATTTCTGAATTCTTCATATTGTGTAAAGACTTATATACAGAACGATCTGTTTGAAAATATGGATTTCTTTTGGGAACATCATTATAACATAGCAAAATGACCCCTTCAACCAACAAAAGGAATTTATATTTTCATACTTACAGAAATACAGAATACAGGAATAAAACTTTCAAGATACAGGATCTGCAAGAAGCGAGCTACCTTAAAACATTTTTCAGGAGAACAGATTATGGAAAACAGGCCATTACCAAATATAGCATTGCTGATAAACTTCTATACATGAATTGACAGGTGCTTTGCTCCATGAAATTCTAACAAGCGTAATTAGCACTGTCACTTTAAAAAATTAACAATAAATAATTAAAAGAAAACAAGCAATAATTGTGAAGACTCAATTATAAAAAACTCTTAAAGAGGCGTGAACAGTTATGAGGATATAATATAATGCATTTTTTCAACATGCAAGCAATTGAACAATGCATAAAATTTAACATAAAACAACAAATAATATTTCTGGTGAGTAACAAGAATAAGAAAAGGTCTTTTTCTAAAAAGAAAAAAACAACAAATCTTTCTTACAGGTAATTTTAAAATATCAGAAGTTACATAACATTCATACAGTCTCAAAATGGCTTGATTTTCTCCATTATTATCAAAGTGATTTGCCAATTTACTATATAAATTTTACACGACAAACAGTGTAACACTGAAACAATCTCATTCATCATCACCAAATGAAAGGAATGATAATTCGCTTCATTTCATTTACCCATATACATCATGTAAATATGTACATGATTATTTTAAAAGGAAAATATCAGAATTAAACACAATAATATGATACATGGCAATGAAAAATCTAAGTTTGTCTATATCTTTCATAATCTCAACAAATCAGCCTCAACAAGTCAAAAACCTCCCGGGAAACTGGGATAAATATGAATAATTCCACTCATCCTCTATGGAATTCATGGGAGTTTCCTCGTATTTCTACCTCCACACTTCCAGCTCAAATCTCCTTCTGCAGTTTCTCTTGAAGAAAAATTATTGGGAATCTCATAGAAATTGGGTTGATAGTCCTTAAACATCAAAGCAAAAAGAATGGTCATTTAAAATGGCAAGAGATGAAAATATAAGTCAGTGAATATAAGTAGCCAACATATTTTATTCTTAGTGAAAAATTACACACACAAAAATTACATGCATAATATTAATAAATTACTCACTTCATATATGAATAAAAAAGTTAATTTTGCGCTACCTGAGTGGAAAAAGTATGAGCCGTACACCTATAATATCCATTGATGATGGTTCATTTGAATATAATAATTTTTAAGTCTACAATAAAAATTAAAAATAAATAAACTCATTTTGTAAACATGCATTAAAAATATCACTTCGTATAATTTCTATAGGCAACATGCAGCATTTCAATTGATTACTCACCTATTTCCTTGCTTAAGAATGTAAAATAAACGTATATCTTGTGTTCTTGATGCATCGAAGCACAAATACAAAATACAAATAAACTTTATTGATTAAAAAGTAGTTGCAAACTGCATAAGACCACAAGGAGGATAATAAACTAAGTTAGGGGTTTACGTGACTCGTCTGTAAAATAGATGACATTGTCAGAATCTGGAGTGAGATGAGGGGGGGGGGGGTCTTGACCTGTTAAGATGATGTATCTGAAGATACATTTCCTCATCTCGGCAATAAGTACACTAAAACTAGACACTAATTGTTAACAAAGCTTCTAGAACTCATGTATAATAAACACAAATGTATGATTACACTGGGGAAATTTGTATAAGAATGTCTATCGTTTTCCTATTTCAATTTATTTACACATTCGGCAGGGTTGTGGGGGTGGAGTGCTCCTCAATGCGCATCCTGGTCTATATCATAGTCGTAAATTTAAATATATATTTATAAAATATAATTATATATTTAAGTTTATGGGCTACATTTTGTACGAAAGATCTGAGGGCAAGTTGAGGTAGACATTCACACAACATTAAAATCGCTAAAAATATACTTCCTAAACGATCGAAACTTCCCACTTTTTTTAATCCAAAGAAAATGCTCTGACGTCGAACCATCAACTACCATGATTGTGATGGTTGTCACAATGATAACGATGAATTTATCAGTTACGAAATTCTCTACTCGCGTTAACCTGCAGAGACGGCAGGAGTGGCACGCACGAGGTACTCGGGTCACAAAATAGTGTTAGAATGGTCAAACTCTTTGGATCACAACAAACCAAGATGGGAAGCGTAAATCAAGAACTTACCTAAATCGACAGTAACAGGACCGACTGAGGCAGGCAGGAGAGCGATAAATACAGGATTACGAGGAACTGAACCGGCACTGATATGCGATGACAGCCACAACGATGATGACAATTTTTAGAAAAAACGCACATTGACAGTGCGGGTTACATTGACAGGTTAATTTGAGCGCGCAATTGACAAAATTCTTCGAGTTCCAATAGGCAGCCCACCAGCATCCAAAGAAAATACACAACCTACAGCTGGTCTGCAGGATAGCCAACATTGAAATAAATAATTTATTGTTAAATAATATAATAAAATTTAATAATGGAAGTATTATCTACATAAAATACTATATCAATAATATTCGCTCTTTAAACATTTGATTTCTTAAAAGCTTACATTATCAAACTTTTTTTGGACTGACATAAAAGACTGCCAAAATTATTCCATTATTTTTACCAATGATTCTTATTAAACGGAGACCATGAGAGCAAAATTTAAAATACAATTATTAGGATACTCACTCTATTTTTTAAAAATTTTGGAATATATTGACAATGGAAAGAAAGAAAATATATTAAATTTGTCAACTTCATTCTGTTAACAAGATTTTTATCATAAATAAATTTTATTGTCAAAAAAGCAGTACAAACTGCATATGACCATGTGGAGGACAATAAACTAATTTACTCTCCAGAGGCAAGCAAGGGACCATCCCATCAATTCCGATCAAGGGTCCTAAGGCAGGGGCGAATTGAAAAATTTCAGCAAAAATTCCTAGATAAGATAAAAAGTTATCTACGAGTTAAAATACTAATAGAGTATCAACATGTTTGTAATTTAATACAAAACATTTATTTTACATGTACAAATTATTATCGAACTGTAGATTATTCTGAGTAGTGTTTAAAAATCATAAGAATTGAAATATCTTATCCGACTGATAAAAAAATAATAATATTTGTAAGTAACCAATAATTTTTGAAATTTAGTTCACCAAAAATTTTAGTTCTATCTCGTTGGTTCTTAAAGCTCAAACTGTAATTCTTCAAAATATGTTGAAAAGGAAAACAAGAAGGGTCCCAACATCCAAAAGAACTTATTAAAAAAAAAGAAGATATTTTGTGAATGTTCTAATGTGAAATGTCTCACAAAAAAATTATTTTCCAAAATGAAATTGTTAAATTATTTGGGATAATCTGAGCTGTATATGTCAGACAATAGAAGTTTATAGATAATATAAATTTAATAAATAAATTCCTTTCATTCACAAAATTTATGGACTTAACATTAATGTTTTTCTTATTCAAAAGAACTCATAAATGATCAATTTTTCAATTTATAATTCTTACTAATAATTAGTAAAATGAATTGACAGAACCTAATGAAAACAGTTCGTCATCATTAGGGGAAAAATATGTATTTTGAGGTGACAGTCTCACTTTTTATCCCCATAAGAAAATAGGCTTTATCAGTGTGCATTGCAGTTAAGATTTTTGTTTGATGTCTTGGCTGCTAACAATGAGATTTAGCACTTGAATGACCGTGATGTAGGCAAGCCCTAAAACCCCAATGAAAAAAACAAAAAACAATTAGGTTTGTAAACAAATTCCTCCACCCCTTAGCTACCTTTTTTGCCTATTGTAACACTAGGAATTTACAATTTAGGTAGCTTGTGTGAATGTGTGACGTTGTTTATTTTATGTTTTGTTCAATTCTAAATAAAAATAAATGGCATTGATTTACAGATTTCTTTAAGAGATGAATGAATGTAATACCTGGAAAATGCAAATTAAGTTTCTTACTTTTGACAAGTAAGGTACAAGAAGAAAAGTAAACAAATTTTCTTTTATTTAATAGGCAAACACACACACACACAAAATTGTAATGAAATTTTGAGTTTGGTAAAACACACAAAGAATAATAAAATAAAATAACTGTAAGAATTTAAAGCATTGTCCAAATTCACAGTGTTACAATGCATGTCATAAATTTAAAACTGTTGATATTAAAATTACTAGAACAAAACCTCTAAAATATTAATACTCTAGACAACACTTTGAGAACAATCTTAGTGACAAATTATAAAGCCCTTAGAACATAATATAGCTGTGGTAGAGCAAAATTAAATTTCTTACTGAAGAAATAAAAATGATGATGATGAAAAAAGTTTAAACAACTATAAAAGCTCAAAATTAAAAGGATCTTACCCAAAGGTGGAAACTGCAAAGGATTGCAGCATACTTTCTGTAATGCAATGAGAATTGCAAATATATTCAGCTCTCTTGTCAAAAGAATGAAAATTTCAAATTAAATGGTAGCATTTCAATACATTGTTTAGTCATTAACTGGTGCCAACTTCTTAATGACTAAAACGACTCGTGCCACCTCAATATCACCAAAGATGTGTCTGAGTTCCTTGAACATTACACTCTCAAAAGATAAAATCAGTATCTTCCACAATTTAAAAAATAATAATAAAAAAACAAAGTATTTGCAAAATTGTTTTATTACTCTCTACAAAAAATCACAGCATAAAAGTTCAAAAAAATCACAGCATACATTGTTAGCAAACAAATTATAATGTTGTATTTTATAGTATATATGACGGTACAGGAAGAGTGAAATAGCCCTTCCAAGCTTTCTGAAAATATGGGATGTGTCTTTTTGGACTAGCCTCCCTAATAATTTGGACGTGTCAGCACTCATGTGTTCTTTAATTCAAAATTATAGTTAAAATAACAAGCATAGTGAACACTTATGACTCTGCTAGTTATCTCTGAATCTTGATCCTGATATTGTTTTTTTTTTTTCCTTCCTGTTTTTCTCCGAGGATTGGTCTTAATTCGTCGGGTGGTTCCTTGGTTGCTCTGTGACTGAAATAACATGTGTCTTTCATGTGGTTGTGCACAGTTTTCAACTACTTTTTAGGCATTAATGTATTTATTTATTAAAATCTTATTTTCTTGACCTCTTATTCATTTAAGTGATATATAATATGATATCATTTGTGATATATATAATATATCATCACAGTTAGTTCTGACTTTTACTAATTTTGAAAAATTCTTCGTACATCTTCCAAGCACACATTGTTGAGAGATCCATGCAACGTCCTGACTGCGAAACGTACCACACAGATCGTGGTTCATCAATTGTGATGTGAACTATCCCTGACAATGATGTTGATATAGATTTTTATCAAAATGTTGGCAAAAGTTCAAAAAGAATTTTAATTTTTGTAATTGCGACCTAGTCCCAAGAAATTGCAATTATATTTATTTTTTAAAAACATTTCTTTAAGTTTGGTGCAAAAATAAAGACAACATAAATAGTGAATTCCAAGTCTTTATTTAGTAAATTTCCATTATATTAGCCACATTTATAGAAACTACTATATGAACATAATATAATGGCAAAACCACTTCTATTTATACTACATGAAGCAAATTATGGCTCATACAAATAATTTTCTACTGAAAAGAAGTCTCACATATTGTACACCAGAGATAGGCCATCTGATTGTAAGAACAGCAACAATACTTTTGGGTGAATTACATTAAATTTTTAATTCCATAGCAAAGGTTTTTCAAAACAGTGTTTCACTTAAGACAACGGAAAGCTTTCCTGTCCTATGACTCATTGCAAGTTGCAAATTTGAATTTTAAAAATACTTTGGGAACTTACAGTAGAGTCACTAGACTAAAATGTCACAGGAGTTAGGTCACCTCGACACTTGTGTTTACAAATTAGAACATATTGGGAGATCTATTAGTACAATCCTCAACGCAGCAGAAAGCAGTAAATTCTCAAAAGCTTTGGTAGATAAGAAGATAAAGAAATAAGACAAACATAAAAGGAATAATAAAATAAAAAGAGTAGCAATTTTATGCACAAAAGAAAGGAAAGGAAACGACCAATCATCCAGGCCTTTATCATACATTTCAAAAGACATTAAAATCACTTGAGCACAACAAAACAAATTTAACGTATCGTTAAGTAAAAGTAACCACAAAGAGAAAGTGCCTCCAGACAATGGATCACGCACTGTCCAAATGCACGGAATAGAGACGGCAAATCAAGTTTACACTTTGCAGAAGAAGAAACATGAAAATTTGAAAAAAGTAACATTTTAGACATGTCAATTAGATAAATTTGAACACATTGGGTGTTTAGGTGACCAAACTCCTATAAAATTTCATTTTACAGCAAACTTGCCCTTTACTTGTGCTCCGAATAGCATATTGTGTTATGTATATGATATAAAGCTATTTATTAATGTTTGTATTGTTTTGCTTTGCACATCTCTAAGGTCTTCATACAGAAATTTTGCTTTAACTTCAATAAAGTACTTTATTGAAAATTTTTCACTTCTTGATCAGTCAGACTTTCACAAAGAGGAAGAGCTCACCTATATCTTCAGGGTTCCCACTAGTAAGAACTTGGGGGCCACAATTGAAATCTTAGATGGCATGATAGAAAATAAAATATAGTTTCATTGTAACAAAAGTTAAATTATTTTAATTACTTAAAATACTGCCGTACAATTTCATTTAAGAGCAAAACTAATAATAGGTAAAAAACTAATACAATCAGATAAACTGAAAAAGAACATGTCCGATTACGTGAGTTATTTCAAAATCGGCAAAAAAGGAAGAATAACCAGACGACTGAAAAAGGATATTCTAGAAGAGTACTGTGAACAACCAGCTTCATCTACCAATGAATGAATATCCACCCCCCAGCTCTATTGTTGCCAGTCCTAAGAAGTGCAGCAAGAAAGAACCTTGAAGTCGATTTCTATCCTGGAGCCATGAAAAACGTATTCTAAGCTTGTTAAAATTTTTAAAAGCTTTTGTGGGTTGTATGTGGCCCTCAGGCAGACTATTGGAAACCCCTGCTACATCCTTCAATTTAGAAAATAACCATCCTTGCTCCTCTGATATCAGCGTAAAATGAGACAATGAATGGCATGCAGGAGCAAGAGCGCCAACAATTTAAACTTCTGCATTATGAATAGTTGCTACTTATAAATGACATCAAGTTCTTGTTCCATGTATGGAGCAGTACATGGGCTAGAGAAGATTCAGATAAAATTTTTTAAGAGAACTTTCAATTCAATTACTTACTGCCAAAAATTACACATAAGTCACAAATCATAAAACACGCACACCGCCCTCACGAAAATGTTTGGGTAGAAAAATGTTACTTTCACAATAAAAGAAAAAAAAGTAAAAGCAAGCGCATTTGACTTACGTGTATATTAGAACGTTATGTAAGAAATTTCAACTAATATCATTCATTCTTGTCTCTATATAACACAGTCACGTTAAAATATTAACAACTTCAACAATACAATTCACAAAATCTATACAACCTCCTCATTGTTACAGATCATACAGAAAACAATTCTCCATGCATTCACTCAATGTATTTCACAAATCATTATTTTTTTAAATAAGACAAGATGTAAAAGGCAGCTATATGATATCCACGTTTCAAAATTAAAATTAATAGTATCTTTACGTAAGTGTTCATTTTCTCAAAATAAATAATTTGGCATCAATCAAATATGTCACAACACATACATGTCCAGCATTTCTCAACCTTCTTTGCAGCTTCACTCATCATTTGTATTTGTAGTAGTTTATAAAGTTCCTTGTTCATAAAAAGAAATACAAATCATTATAGAAATATGTCAACATAATACTGCAGTACTTTGATCAACTCTATAATCCATACTAATAATATATGGTACTTACAATAATACTCTTGCATTATTCTGGAGCAAAGACAGGGGAAACTTATGATTTAAAATGAGGGAGGAAAATTAAAATTTAATTATGTTGCTTTGACACGTTTTTAAAATTAAAATTGAAAATATTATTATATACATATTCTTGTAGTTTATAGTTCAAAATACACAATAAATGTGACACCATTGATCTTATTTCCAGCCTCCGTATTACACAATTAAATGGGAGGGAGGTAATGAATTAGAGACAAGTATTGGATTAGCTTTGTTTGAAAATATATTAATATAATAATTATTAATTGATATTGTGTAATGTTGAGAAATAATTGGCTTTGTTGAACTAATTTACCTGTATAAGATTTTTATGATGTATGTATTAATTTTGAGAATTCATTTAATTGCTTGTGTGCTGTTGTAATACAGTCCAAGTTGTTGTATTGAGGGTTTTAATTGTAAAATTGAAAAAAAAAAAATTGAGTTTTACTTGACCTAAATGCAAAAATATCCCTATTGCATCAATAAATGCAAAATATGTTTGAATCTTTGACATAGAAAATATTTTCAATTATTGCGTACTTCCAAAATACTCCTCCTCTCAGATATTATCCTTTGACTTTTTTTAATGGAAAAACTAATTCTTTGACTGTCCTATCCAAACCTTAATGTTTTGATATTTCTTTATGTGCACATGTAAAAATAGTGGATTTTTTTTATCTTTATGAGTATCGTGAAAAGATGTCAATACACCTGCAACATTATATAAAAATGAACAAAAAAATTGTTAATTTTGAAACTATGAAAGAAATACATTGAAAGATCACATACAAATTATATAACATTCTTAACTTGATAAATTTTAATTTCAGAATAATGTATAAAAAATTTAAAATAGGTAGTGGACATCTTGAAACAATATATACCTAGAAAATCATTTATAGTTTTATTACAAAATTAATAATTTGACGTAAAAATAAATATATTTTCAGATTCTATAAGTTAAAAAAATAAAATCTTTGAAGTATCAACATCATTTACATATTAAGTTTGTGATATCCTCACATTAAAAACTCCACTAGAAATAAATAGTACTTGAAAACAAATATCTATGATCATTTATTAGTGCAGATTACCCGATTTGAAACCTCCACACTTGGGGAATAGAAACTACATTTTCTCCAAATTGGGTACTTTGAAATTAAAAGTTAATTCTTGAACTCTTAGGGTGTTAAAACATCTATAATAGTTATAACATTACATTTAAAATTTTACTATATCTATTTAATAAAATATTTCAAGTTGAAAGTGAAGATAAAGTTCTTTACAATAATAAAGTATTGTTATTATTTAATTCGTTAGGTGGCTTTTGCGGGAACACGGTACCAACAAATTTGATTTAGCAGGGTCTGCCTGCTCTCCCTACTGCCAACACAACCAAGTACAGAATAAAAATACCCTTTAGCAAATGCCCTTTAGGGGAAGACTACAACACGTTCAGCACAACCTCTCTATCACAAACTGAGGGTGAGCATGTGTTCCATTACAAGACATGAGCAACAAACACGAGAATATGTCCTCTGCTTGACAGAGAAGAATATCTGGTTAATCCATTCATAAGACAGCCATTTTCCTCATCACATCCATCCCACTACCAATGTTCTGGCAAATCCTCTCTGAAGACGGCAACTCGTTTTTGCGTTTTAAAGGTATATTAAATCAACAATGACTGGGACAGTATTGAAAAATATTATTGATATAACGAAGTATTGTTAATTATTTTAGCACAAAATAATAAAGTATCTTTCCAAAAATAAAAACAATAATATAAATTTAAAATAATAAGTGGCATAAACATAACTATACAAATGAAAATTTATTTGCATCGTTGTCCACCGTGAGTTTTTTGTGTATTAACATTCAAAATCACTCAAAGTTATATAACCCTAATGAAATTCATAATATTAAAACGCATAAAATGTGAACAATAAAATGCATTGTTGACACTATGAACTCCGAGACATGCACCCAAAACTGTTGAGAAATCACATTCCAAGACACAGAGGTCCTTGTCACGGGAAATCCCGTCATCAGTAAAAGCAGAGGATCTGCCATTGTGATATTTCCCGTCGTCAGTCTGTGGCAGTGGAAGAGCCACGACGGGATATCCCGTCATGTGAAATGAATGGGTTAATTCCTCTCTCAGACATCCTTGCTACTCCATGAAAATTAAATGCAGCCTAATATTGGGTTTGCAACTCAAGGTTGAGAAATGTTGTTCACGTACATCATTAAAAACAAATTAGATATATAATACACATCTCTCAATGGCGGGATAAACTATACACTAAACCTCAACAGCTATCACATCACAAACAAGAAACATTTGTCAAAATACTAATTTAATTAGTCTCAAAGATAAAATTGCGTAAAGAATTACAAATGAACTGTGAACACAAGCCAAATTAAAACATTAAGAACTCACTAACAATTATTTGAAAACAAGAAAAAAGTCAATCTTTATTACACTTCAAAAGAAAAGAAAACAATAGATTCAAAAGTAAATTAAATTAATAAAGATTCTGAAAGAGTATTAAAAACAACAACAATAACAACAACAAAATAAGACATAACCAGAGAACCCCCCCCCCCNTCCAAATTATTTATTCTTCAAATAAACAAAATTATGGCCACAATGATCAATAGTAAATCAAAATAAATGTCTACATGTCTCGCTAAACTGATGATAAACAGGTGTAAATAAATATGTTAACGCTTCTTTCATTAAAAACTAATTGACTAGAAAGCATTAAACATTTAACTAAGCAACAAGAGACAAAAATATCAAATTTCAACAAAAAATAGAAAATATCAATAATCATGAGACTTGCAAAAAACCTCTCTCTCAATGAGAAATTATGCACTAGTATTTTACTCTTTACAGAAAACTTAAAAAAAAGGGAGTACACATGGAACATGACAAGAATCTCTAATAACTGCTGAAAGAATAATAAATATTTCCATTGCCTAAATCTAAAACAAAATGAGTAAAATTTGTTTTTAACTGATCTCTCTCAAAAAACCATTTGATGGGATTGTTTAGAAATTAATGAGATAGTAAAAAGTTCAACAAGAAATTGTCAAAACAAGTATAAAAGTAATTTAATTTCAAAGTTGGAGTTCATTGGCTTCGTGTCAAAGTTAAAAGCTCAGCACAAAGCAAAAACTAAAAAAAAAAAAAAAAAAAGCATGAATAAAGTAAAAATGTGGCATAATATGAAAATACCAATGATAAAGGTGTTTGTAAAGGGAGGCAATTTTAACTGAAACCTGTGTTTCAAGTTTTGTTAAATACACCAACTACGTAGTTTGATCACTAATTTCACAAACTTTTATCACAATTCTACTGGAGAATAATCACCCACCTCTCCTCTTAACAACCACACTATGAAATACACAATTTATCTCTACCAAATCTGTAACTACACTTTGTGTAATGGCACTTTATAAGAATAATTTAACAAAAATCACTTCATGGCTGGTAACATTCTACTGACCAGATAAATGAACATGACAGCTGACTTAACGATAATAATAATAACAACAAGGAAAATAAACTTAGTTCAGAGGGTACTGTGAAAGAACCTGGCAACAAAACTTTCATTTCCAAATATTTACAAGAACAGGCTGACAAGTGGATGCATGATGTGTTAATAAACAGCAAAAGGGATGCAGCAAACAGGATAGAAATTACCTGAAAAATAAATGAAAACAATACATAAATGAAAGCACAAAGATGATTTTCAGTAAATTAATTTACAGTTTTTAACACGGTACAAATGATTTTCAGTAATACCATCCTGTTAACTGGTCTAAAGGCTATTGAATACTGCATATGTGAAAGGATTTGAGTTGTACCGATCTCTTCAATGTAATTATCCGCAGGGTGTTCATTCTAAATGTGTCCAATTCCCAAATACTTAAGCTCTCGTGGTTTTCAGGTCCAAATTGGTTAAATAGTCGCTGGTTTCAATTCCTGTTCTGGTTTCAAAAGGAACTAACACTAGTGAAAAAGAGCTTTTTCAGAAAATAAAATTCACACAGATGATAGATAAATCAAATGCCAGTAGCAGTGTGTGTTTGCTGAAAAAAAAGAATTATTACATGCAAATGTAACCTCGTTCTACAATTTTCTCTTTTTCGTCTCCCTCTTCCGTGTTCCTATTTGATGAGGGTCATTGTTCTCTGCATTTCTATTAAAAGACCTGCCATAAAAAACTAGAAAAAGTTATCGTCTTGTTAAGTTTCTAAAAGCCACTTTCACATATAGCGGAATCTGATAAGAAGCTGCATTCTGTCTGGCTTCTACTTTCTGCCACAGGACATTCTTCCAACAGGAATGAGTAGGTAGAGCACTTCAAAGATACATTAGTTTTAAAACACTCACACACAAATTTTATGTTAAATTTGATATTAAAAATTTTGCGACGTAAGATTTTAAAATTCATTTGCACAAGATAGAGAATGGCTCACGTAATCATTAAGCTTAGTTGTGAAGACGGATGTAGTGCCTTAAATCTTAAAAGTACTCAAATGTTGGTGTAATGTTGTACGCACCTCCTCATTGTCTGTGCTCTGATCGCTTCATTGATTCGAATCCTTCTGGGACAGTGGCCTCGTCCTCCTCCTCCTCTTCTTCTGCGTCCAGCAGAGGCTCAGCGTTCAGCAGCAAATTGTCTTTCGACGGGGCGGGACCTTGACTTAAAATATTCTTAGCCGAACTTCTCTTCTTACGACGCGTAAAAACTCGAGCTAGCTGCGCAAATTTCTTTCGAGACACTGCAGCAGACAAAGAGGAAGATAGAATTTAAAAAAATAATTTGATAACAAAAAATCACATCAATACTAACAATGTAGTATACAAAAAAAAAAAAAAAAAAAAAGGAAAATTTTGTAATGCAAGTTCTGTAGGACAAACAAAGAGAGGGTTAAAAGCTAGAATCCAGAAGCGCAAACGAAATTTAAAATTAGTTGAACAAAGTGTAGTTACCTAACATTGCATTAATAATGATCACTTGATGGATTGGGAAAATACATTACTTTTGGACAAAAGATAATTATTACAAATGTTGAAAATTAGAAATGATATTTATAAAAAAATACACACAGGAGTTTGAATTTACGCACAGACACTGAAAAGATATCTGGTATATACAATACAATATTATGACATGTTTGTGTAGATTTTGCTTTTTTGTTAACATATTATATGTTTATAATTTTCTTTAATATCATGTTAAATTGTCCTGTTGTTAATAATAATAATAATAAATTTATTGTCAAAAAACAGTACAAGCTGTGTATGACCAAGTGGAGGACAATAAACTAATTTACTCTCCGGAAGCCAGCAAGGGACCATCCCATCAATTCCGATCAAGGGCAATTCCTAAGGCAGAGGCGGATTCAAAAATTATGTTTCTTGTTACAATTTGTTCTTATTTGAACACCTGATGATGGCTTAAAACGAAGTTGAAATGTTGTCAGCTATTGACAAAATAGGGATCGTGTACGGTCAATTCTAACGGGCATCAACAGAGCTCGAAATACTTATGAAGAACACTATTTATTGTCATCATAAAATGATGAATGACCATTAAAATATAACAGACACTTGTTTTCGAATTATAACAATATCAATATCACTCGTTTGGCTAATAAGGTACCATGATGAGTTACACCCAGTTCAATAGACCAAGTACAACTAAAATAGGAAATAGCATTCTAATGAACACATTCTCTAATCGCCAAATCAAGCATAGAAAAAGGTGAACAAAAACATCTTGTATCGTGGCTGAGTTCACAGAAAGGTACCGAGAAAAGTGAAGCGTAACAATCAATTTTTCATACGGTCCTCAGTAAAAGAACCTGGTCGAAATGATAGCACGCAACCCCTCACAGGTTAAACAATTTATAAAGAATCTATTTCACACTTACTTTTCCCCATATTTCGAAGCCTTTCTCTAAACAACGCTTCTTCATCGTGACTACTTGACAGCGACTTGCTGAAAGGAAAAGCAGCCAACGTCTCTTCAGGGGGACTCTCCTCAGCTTGATCTGCAACAAAACACTCTTCAGCTCCACAGGACTCAGGATTCAATATGGATATAGATTCATATAGAGTACATATTGTAAGAGTAAAGGGACACATGTGGTTGTGTCTGGTGTAATGCAAGCGTCTCATCTAGCGGCCGTTTTATTCATTAATGACATCTTTTATAAAATGAAGTAGTCACAAACCCTAATCTACGCAGATGAAGTAAAATTCTTTTATACACTTATCTTTATTCTGGATGTAAATAAGCTTAAAAAAGATCTTGATGCTATTTTGTTATGGTTTGTACAGACGTCTCTTGACTTAAACATATATAAATGATAAATATTAAGTTTTTATAGATTAATTATAACACAGTGTATGAAAATGGGAGACGGGACCCAGATTCTAACTCAGGACCTTCAGCTAAACATGCAAATGCGCTACCGACTGTGCCGCCCCGTTCGCCTCCAGACCCTGTCTACCACTGACATTCAACTTGTGAGACCCACAGACCTCGGAGGTAATCTCATAGAGACTATTATCCTCGTATGAGGTGACTCCCTTAGGAAGAACTTTATTATGGGTTGACATTTTCCAATTCTGGAGTTCACAATCTCTTAAATTGTGGTGTACCATACCTCCAGGTAGCACAATAATTATGTTATGATGAATGAAAAGAGGAGAAAATAGTTCACTGGAATTTAAGAGGTTTTTTGCATGATAGCTTTTATAGGTCTAATAATCCTATAACTTTTGAGTACTCTATAACGGTAATGAGTCTGGAAAAAGTCAATCTAATTAGTGATCTCAGTGTTATATTCAAGAGCTCTTTTGAATTTAAATTACATGAAAACATCTAAAGCCTATCTAAAGCCTTAATACTCTCAGATTTCTAATACACTCAACCAATTATTTTACTATTCCATAACTTATTTATACAAAACACTTTTCTTATCTGTTGTAAATTAAGGCTCATCAACATGGATTCCAATCTACAACAATGATATTTATAAGTCTGTACAATACAAGTGCTTTAGATACGAGTCTCATAAACTTGGCCAACCAATGAGATTTGACAATCATGATTATACCAACATTGCATGCAAACTAAATATCGCTTGTGTAAAATCGACACATAATTACTACTTATGTGACACATTATAAAGAGACATAGAATGCAAGGAACTTGAAGATTTGTTTTCTCAACAAAATCTAAATTAAAACTTCTGAAATCCCAGATCTCACTCAGAGCACCATACGAATAAAAATTACAAAATTACTGTTTTAATACATCTCGCAATAGATTAAAAATGGCTTGGAATTTGCTGTCTTGAAATTTGAGACAATGTGCAAGATTAGTGCTGAATTTAGTGTATGTTGAGGTCCAATTCGGCATTACATGAATAACGATTCTATTATTTATTCATAGAATTCTTTAGCAAAAGATTGTAAATTGCTGGTACTAATTTCTGTACCTCTGTGATGTTATGTTATTTTCTGTACCTCATACAGAAAGGGAAACTCTTGATTTTTCAAGGGCAGCCCATTGATCTAACAATAAATAAATATACACTGCACCTACTTCACATTAATTTAACAAGAGAAATGTAGGATTAGATGGGAAAATATCGTTTGTATCTAAACATTAATTACTAGAGCTGCATTTAAACATTAGTTTCTCTATTTTTCACTCCCAACAGATCTTACAGACAAAAATCAATAATTACATCCTCAACAGGAATCCTAAGAAAATTATTTATTAAATCTGTTTATTAATCCCATTAAAAAGAATATTATAAGCATTCTGTGATGTTTAAACCTGTAACTGAAATACTCGTCAGGTTTTTTCAATCTTAAATAATCTTTTTTAATGTTGAATAATTAATTAGTTTTTACTCTCGTGGAAGTGACACTGAAAATGCAATATGGGTGTGACATAAGAAACAACACAGTTCAATGAAATTGTCATTTTTATTCCAAGTCACTGAGAACACTGACTCAAAAACTTATGAAAACAAAAAAGGCAACCAAGCTTCATTAGTTATGGGTAAAAATAGGATTTATGTGAGGAAAAATATACAGGTGGCCTACTTTAAGAAAAAACAGAAACTAAATTTCACTCTTTCTTTCTCTCACCATAAACACAAAACTACTATACAGTTTTAGAGTTAGTCAGAAATTGTCAGTAATGTTCAGAGGACCAACTGATCTAACCTATTGCCTGGTAAATGTTGAGCTCACAACTTGAATTTACGACAACAACAACAACAACAATAATAATAAAAACACCATATACATTGTAAAAATTTAGTGAACAAGGCAATTATGGACCTTTTTCTATTGAAGAACATGTAAAATGTTGCATGTTAAGTACTTTTTCTTCCAAGCTAATTGTGAGGTGTATGTTATGAAAGAATGGCTGAATTGCATTTAAAAAAATATTTATTATTTATGAACATTTTTGGATTTTCTTCTTCTAACATTCTGAAGAACAAACTACAAAGAAAACTCACTCCTTTACATTAAAAGAATTTGACGGGAGAAAATTGGAATCTAATAGAAAATATAAATTTACGACCAGTGCCACAGAATACTAGTACAAAAAAAATTGTCTGCTAAGATATCCTACAGGATAGTCAGTTTGGCAATTGTCGGATATTTTGACATTTTAAATATTTGCCCTATTAAGAAAACTTAACTTAATTCAAACTATGATTTTAAAATCTCCCACCTCTAATTAAAATATGCTGAAACCAATTATGCTTAATTCTTATGCTCAGAGAAAGACAAACTGTAAAAAGGAGAATTATTCTTTCCAAAATTATATTTGTTTAATAATAATAACTTTCGAGTCAAATATCAATACAACCTTTGATTCACCTTTCTATTTATTAGATATGAAAGTCAGTAAAATTGTAAAATACAACAAATAAAAGAAGAAGAAAGGGAAACCCCCCAGTTGAAATGGCAGATCACACGAACAGTAGAAGTAGAACAACAAATAAGAAAACAAATTTATTGGGAAATATGGACAAAAATAAAAGGAAGGGACATGCAAATGCAACAAGACTAGCAAACCTCTTTCAAGAGTAGATAAAAAGTCCTTGTTCCATCGTAGTTCTGCCATAAATTCTTCATTTTGTAGAAACAAGGCTATTCTTTCATCTTCTAAATAACGGTCCAATTCTGGATCACCAACCTCACCAAGAACGCCTCTAACTCTTTGGTTTTCAGCGTATTTTTGTTGAAGCATTTGCTGGCTAAGTAACATTGTCTGGAAAAGATGAATCAAATGGCAAGAGAAATTACTACTTTTAATCAAAATACCATTTCAAAGAGAAAAAAAAAATGTTTAGCTGTCACAAAAAAAATTCTCTTTACCCTTCTCATTGTAACAATCTTGCGCGTACGGTGAATCGAATACGCTGCTGTATGTTAAAGGTAATGTTTCTGAAGTTCAGTTCAAACATAACATACATTCGTACAACACACAAAACTCTCCGAATATTGATGTTCCCTATCATAGACTTGCCAAGTCCCATAATACCTATGAAGTCCTAGTTTTAAAAATGTATAATAAATTACTTCAACCATTAATGGAAGGGACATTTACAAAATATATAATTGGTTAGTCACTACACCATTCCATTCCATTACCCCCCAGGGGACTTACATCGAGTAAGTACGTGTTTGGCGAACACGGGGCCCCGAGCTGAGTCTGGCATTACTTCCACTTACTTGTNTTGGTATCAATTCATGAATGTATTTATGTTATAATGTAATTGTTTTCTATTCATTAGAATAGGAAATGTGTTGTACAAATAACTTACTTCATTGTTGCCTTAATATGTATAATTGTGAATTGTTGAAGGTGAAGGTCGTGTATTATAATAGTTGTGTACATAAGTGCTTATAATTGTAATTTTGGATACTTACGATTACGATCATATGTCTATATTGTACTCATAAGTACACTGACTTTGTCTATTGTCTTATAAGCTTAATGAGAATAAAAATTTATTATTATTATTAATTTATAGAGCTCTGTTTCTGCATCATAGAACAAATCTTTACTTCTGAAATTTGGCTGCAGTGAGGTTCAAGCCTCAAGACCTGCTCTTCCACATGACGACATTTGGGAAGGTGCCCATCTGCATGCCTTGTGAACTGGTGTTTCTTTGGAAGTAAGAGAAACACTCACAGTAAACTGAAGTGACCAGACTTTCAGTGGAAAAGTACCTCTTTTTTCCAAAAATGCTCTCATGTCTCCCAAATTACTCAGGAGACAATTAATTGTCTTAATTCTGTATAAATAGTGTTTGTATATTTTGCTCTTGAAAGTTGCCAGGGAAACAAATGGTTGACCATTGATTTTTTTCATTGCTTTTAAACATTTTTTATTAAAAATTTCTATTTTAATCAGCAAAATGTATAGGAAACTTTTTGAAATGTATTTTTTCATATAAAAACACTGCAAAGTTTAGTAATATTTGAAAAAATTGTTCATGGGTTAAAATATCTAAATATCTAACAAACTTGGTAGGTTGAGTTATAAATGTTTACAATGCGTACTTAAGCTTCTCGTAAAATTTTGTTCTGGTATAAATATTACTTTTAGTATTATCAATGAAAATTTGGTTACTTCCCCCATCATTAATGATCCATTTCACAAAGCAAACAGTCATTCACTGGGGAAAAAATACATTAGCGGCCTCCAATTGTCAGAGATTCTGAGATAGGCCTACTGAAGTTATGCCATGAATATGAGCAACACAAATTTTTTCTCTTCTACCCATTCTTGAGTGAGAAAGTTTTGGCACCAATTCTGCCATCACTGACGATTTTGGGGAGCATCACTTATCTTTTTAGGAAACATTAGTCTTTACACTCAGGTGAGATTTTTGAAGCAATATTTTTTTTCAATGTATATAGACAATACATAGTAATATCATTTGTTTTTAGTGCCGATTCTTAAATTAAGTTACCAGAAGATTTGAAATAATAATAATAATAATAATAATAATAATAATAATAATAATAATAATAATAATAATAATAACCCTAAGCTTCTACTTCCTAAATAAAATCAGTTAAAAAATTCCTAAAAGATAAAAACTATTCAATTTCATGATTTATAAATGACTTATTTGTGGCAGTAGCTTATACACACAAACTGGTTATGTAAGCGGGCTTCTTCTTACATTTCTTTTCACACCTTGGGAAAGAATTCCAATAAAAAATTTTCTCTTTTTAGAGAAGGAAAATATAAAACTGTTAAATAAAAATCATACGCAAAGTATAAGATTACTTCCCAAGATAATTTTAAAATGACAGTTTGTAGGATTCAATAATTAAAACTTACAGAACGACTTCAAAGATAATTTATTTCCTACTTCACGTATGGTTAGGAGATCTAAAATCCCTTAAATTTAATTTTGTTTTAAACTTGAATATAAAAGGAAGATCCAATAGAAAATACATTCTTACAAAAAGTTTACACAGAGAGAAATGATAAAAACCAGAAAAATATTTTTGATTCATACAAAAAACAGTAAGGAAGATATTCATTTGAGCATATAACAAAACAAAATAAGTTGACTGAATTTTTCACTTTTAAGAATTTAGAAATAAAAAAAAAATTGCTGGTAATAAATTGAGGAAATATACCTGCTCTATTTTCTTCCTTCTCTTCTCCCTCTTCAACCATCTCTTCCTTGCACAGCGTTCTTGCCATCGCGTCGTGAGTCTAAGACTCTTCACCTGAATTCTAACCCATAGTTGTTTCCACATCATAGGCCAACATCTACTCCACAGACAAGCAAGCGTGTGTGAGTCTCCCAGCACACGGAGGAGAGACCTTAATACGATCAAACGGCCCAGCTGCCCACTCTAACTGCCTTCCACTTAAGTGGATGCCACTTAACAAGTCGTTGAGAACTCATTCAAGGTCAGCCAACTCATTCTCACTAGCTCCTTAAGGTGACAGACACGACAACCGATCCAAGCAAGCAAGCAAGCCAGCAACAACACACACATAACACACAACCCACTCATTGACAAAAAGATTAACAATGTATAACAATATTTACACCTGTGTGTCTCTTGTTACGTTGCGCAATTTGTTTTTACTCATTTATTTATTAATTTATTTGGACATTTTCAACAGTTTCACTACTTACAAATAGCAATCTAATCATAAAGAAAACAATGAAATTATTAATTATAACTCTGCAATTATTAAAACAGTACAACCACAATAATGATCAATACATCAAAAGTGCTGTCCAAGATTTAGTTAACATTTTATAACCCTGATTTTTTAACAAAACAGGAGATGATTTTTTCCAAGCAGACAAATTAACCAACTAGTCAATCAATAAATTAAACACAAAACAATTTCAAAAATAAAAATTTCAGAAAACCTATTACAATTCTAGAAATATATTTGGAATATAGAATGAGTTACAATTTAGTTTGAGTTATTTTATGCAAAATGATTTGGAATAATGTGAGGGGCAGCATCAGTCGACAGTTTGGAGATAATGAGATCATGAAATACTACAGGGCGTGACTTGATTTCCATATTAATTAAATTTTCATAGTAAACAATTTAAAAAAGGTAGAAATTTTTCAAAATACCTTTTTCTGAATAGTGCCTAGTGGGCATCTTTTTTTCTTACAATTACTAAAGCTTACATAGTAACACTTGTCAATATATTGTCCTAGCAGAAATATCATTACCATTACTTAACAACTTAAGGTTGCACCTGGCTTTCAAAGCTGCACACGTGTTGCAATAAAAATACAACAAATAAAATAAGGGGAAAATAAATGATTTAAAAATAACATGACTGAAATTGTTTAGAAATCAGCTTATTTTAGTCAGTTTGTGGAGTTGCATGCCTCCAGTTTTATTCACAAACAGAATTGCAAATAAATTTTGCTCATTGCATCACCCAAAAAGTAAGCATGTCAAGTTGAAGATATTTTAGTAACAATAATAAAACAATAAAACAAACTGTTATCTGCTGCTTACTAACATAAGAAAGTAACCGCAGCAAAGTAAATGCATATGATATGAAAGTAAACACTGGTACTCGTTTTCATACAAAACAGCTGAAATTCTCCTCCCATTTAAATAACATTACTTTTATATTCAAATTAATATCCTTTTCTTCATTTAATTGTAAATTTTATGGGTATTTGCTGATGTAAGAACTGTAGGAGTGTTTATTAGTTTACATTAATTTCTGTTAGTAGTAAAGGTGGAGTTTTGTTTACAGAAATTGACCAATAAATATACGGATTTATTCCAGAAACATCGACCATTAACACAAGTTTATTTTGTTTATTGTGTATTTGAGGATTGATTTCAGACTCACAAGAGTTAACATTTTAACTCACCTGTTTCTTATGAGCATTGGACCATGAAGGAGGAACGACTCTAAGAAAGTCATCCGGCAAAGGTCCTAGCAAGGGAGGCGCCCAACCACGAACAGTTCTCAAGGGAACAGCTTCCGAATTGGTTCTCTGGGGAGAAGGTTGGGGACTCCTGGGAAAAAAAACCCAGAGAGAACTCAATTTTTATGATAATTAAATAAATTCATTGTTAAAAAAGCTGTTACAAAACTGCAAATGACCACAAGGAGGGCATTCAATCAATCTACTCTCTTGAAGTAAGCAAGGGACCAGCCCATCATTTCCGACCTAACTTGCCCCAAAGCCAGTGGAGGATAAAACATTTCTGCATTCAAATGCAAAATCATGACATGAGCTCTCCTAAAATAAAAGCAAAAAAATTGCTGCTATGACAAATCCTGAAATATGTACTGTTATCAATTCTTTACAATATTGTGAATATGTCGCTAATAAATCTTTAAATATTAAAACAACTCAAAATTTGAGATTAATAATAAAAATGTGACCCCCAAATGCTGTTACCCTTAGGCTCCTCCATAGTGGGTCTACATCTAAATTCACAGAAAAATGAAAAGAAAAGAAACCTCGAGATATCTCCTCCAATTCCAAAATACTTGCATACATTTTCATCACATAGTTGCATACAAAACCAGCACATACATCAAGAACAGAATTAAGGCAGGTTTGCTCAATACCATACAAAAACTAACTACAAAATCAGATGAACAATTCATTACTTGTACATGGAAGTTCAAGGAGGTTCAAGTAGTCACTCTCCCATGAAAAACAGATTTTAAGCAAATCCTCACTCACAGTGAAATAAAGAGTTATGAATGTCACATCCTTGATGTACATAAGAAGAACAGCTGCGGAGTGAACATGATAACTCTATAAATGGAAACAACAGGGATTTAGAAAAGAAAAATTCATGCAAACAATGAGGCAGGTGTTCAGATAGTATTCAAAGAAAGGGAGGAGTAGAAGCTGCATTGTTGTATCAAAAATGGTGTTTTTTTTTTTTTTTTTTTTTTTTTACTTTGAAAGAGAGTAACTCAATTTTTGAGAAAAGTAGAGAGTACTTTGATGTGAAGCTGCTGAGACCTAAATTATCAAAAGTGCTCCTTTAAATCAAATACTACTCCAATAGTGAAAAAGTCATTCACAGTGTTTTACCCACTTCACACACGACCATATATCTTTCTACACCTCAAAATGTCGAACACCACCTCACATATTTCTGTCTTCCAGGCATAGATTGTTTTTATTTTGATTTATAATTATAATAACCCGTGTTCGCTTAAGAGTCTTCCACAAGTATAGTCATCGCACAAAACATTTTATACTGCATATTATATTTTATATTTGTCGGTTCATGACTGTTTCAGAGTGAACAATAACAATGTTGCCCTCACACTCGACACAACACACTGACACCATAAAAACGGTTACGTTGTTTCTCGTGTCACATCTCTTGCTCCCAACATTGACTCATTCCGACTCTTTTAACAATACTTGACAGGAGATAAAATAAACATTCCTTATGAATTTGGCCTTAAAGTTCACACATGAATAGTTAAACATTTCGAAAGAGTAAAATTAATATTAAAAATCCAAATAAATTAATAGATCACTCTTTAAGATTTAATAAAAAATTATCTTTTTTAAAATAAAGCATATTACATTTAAATTGTAAAATTCATAAACTGGCGGATCTATGGGGGCAAGGGGACAGGGGGCTATAGATCATGTGGGAGTGGGGGCTGTCCCTTAACTAAGGGGGCTAAAGCCCCCCACTCCTGAACTCTCAACAGATATAGGAATACTACGCCACTTTAAACAATTAATACATTTGATTATTATTTAATATCGTTAATTGTTAATTGTCTATTTGATGAGTTAATGTATTTTATTTCAATGATAATATTTATGCAATTTGTGTTGTAATACAACAATTTTCAAAAAGATATCCTTCCCCGGTTAGTCCCCTCCCCCTGGACTACGGTCTAGATTTGCCACTGAGCCACTGTACCAAAGCATTTCTGAGAGAAAATGACCCTTCGTACCTGTTGGCCGATGTGGGAGGACCTCCATCTTCCTCGTCGTCTTCTGTGGCTGCTGTGTCGGGAACCAGAGTCTCTTTCTTCTCCATCTCATTGCGAAGTTTTTCGTTCTCGTTATCCGTACTCATGGCCAGCAGCTGGTCTATAGTGGCATCTACTGCGCCTTGGTTGGCTCGCAACACAGCCTGCACACAAGATTTTGAAATTTCATTTACGCAGGAAAGATAATCTAGAATAAAAAATAAAAAAATAAAAAAAAAAAAAAAAAAATCACAGCACAGCAATCATATACATTTTACCTCAAAAATTTTGAAGAAAAATTGTCAATTTGAAGATCTTAAAAATTAAAAATTAAACTGTCCACACCAAATATTTGCAATAATCATTTGGGAAATTATGAAAGAATCGCAATGAAAGAAAAACCCTAAGCATTCAGCTGCAAGTGCCATCAAAATGGAATGACACATTAAGAGACTCACAAATGGGGTCTTTGTGCGAGTGAAAACTTCTCTTATGTCAACATTTGCCATTTGTGACGAGAATCCAAGATGCAGATAAGATAATGAACTCAATTATATAATGAGAAAATGTAAATTCCACCAAGTATAAGATAGGTTATATTATTCTAGCAGTAGTATTACTTACAATATACATCTACGGCTATTAAAATTTGTCTATCAAAATTCATACATTATCAACAACTTAAACAAATGTTGTTTTGTTAAAATTGTTTCATAAAATCTGTATTTTATAATAAAAAGAATACATTCATACCAATGAGTTATAAAGCACTATAGCATCTATTAAAATATACATTTAAACATTCAATGAATCAAATTTTGAATCCCAAATACTGCATTGGTAGTTTGAACACAAATGAGATTGGCAAGAATAAACAAATACCAAATAATATAAGTAAAAGTTATGTAAAAGAGTAAGAAAATAAGTTATTAATACATTTCCTTTACATTTGTTAAGCTAAATTAATTTATTTATGTTACCTGGTGGTGAGGTTCACCGCAATCTAAGAGATTTCTATGTTTCTAAATTAATTTGAAGAGACAAATAAAGTTGCTGATTTCCATTCACACACAATTATAAAAAATACTTAAAAACTTCCACAATTTATCACACACAGTTCATACTGCTTAAACAATCCAGATATAAACCAAATAATTCCAGGATTCATTGAATCTTTAAATCTCAATGAATGAACAAACCCCCTCTCACATACAAAATCAACAGAAGCAGAGTCGCATGGAATTCACCATTTAAAAAATACAATGAATATCTACTAGGAAACTATTGATAGCACAAATAATCATTCCCTATTTTATTAGAGAGAGAAAACTTCAATTAAACCTACAAAATGAACAACTATACATTTCAGAGACTGGAAATGAACATCATTAAATTGTTGTGAATTTAATTGATATTTATAAATTCTGATAGCGATTTTAATTTTTTTTATATAATAGCTTGAATTGCCTAATATGATAATAAAGACATTTTATGAGCATTAGGTGAAAATTCGAGAAAGAAAACTGATTTGTTGTTTCTTCTTTTGTGATACAAATGTTATGAATTTTGAAAGGATCAAATGTTGGTGATGTTTTGTTAGACATGTTATGTTGGCTTCAGTGTTCCTTTAAATGAGAAAATTTTGTAAAAGAGCAATTTTGCTGGTATAAGTTTATTTTTAAAAAAAATTGCCAACCGATTGATTTCTATTCCAACAATTTGATTGCAAAATGGACACTAAAAGAGCATCAGAAGAACAAGTTGAGGATGGGAGCAAGAGATACTGAAACTAGTGAATAATGTAAGTGTAGTGAGGTTGGCATGACTCAATTTACATTTTATTTTATGAAGTAATTTTTTCAGTCTAAAAAGATTGTTTTTTTCTTCTCACACGTTTTCATATATAAATGACATATTGATCCTTGAAAATTATTTTAGGACACAAAATTCAATTTGAGAATATTTTTGTGAAAAAGAAAACATTTTCTCAAGCACATTTTCCTTTCTTAATATTTAAAAAGGAAATTCAGTTCATCAGAGTTCTTCTGATGTATTTCACCTGTATAAAGCAGAAAATCTAATTCTGTTGATCTCTATCCTAGTAGTTACTTAATGACAAACAATTCTTCATATGTTTCTAAGGCCTCCATGTAGACGAGGGAGGTAAAGTTTCTTTTAAAGAGATATTTACTTAATTTTTTCTTGTATGAGGCATCTTCACTGAAAAGAAATCCTAAAAATGCATTAAATTTTGAATCAGATTTACAACTGATTTAATTTACAAGTCATCGGGAATTTGCACTGAATTTACAAAAAAAGAAAATTCATTTTATAATGTTAAAGATGAAGATAGACGGAAAAAATCCCAATAATTTTACATATCCATTGAAACCTTATATTGTAATAAACTTAAGAAAACTTTAATAGCAAAATAACAAAGAAGTGGGGAAAAAAATACAGAAATATCTTTTCAACAGCATTTAAGGTGCAAGGCAACATTTTTTCCCCATATTTAAAACAGGTTTTTTTCCAGAATAGTACATTGCTCCTCTTCAGGGCTATGCAAAACACCACAATTACTAGCGTAATGCAAACAATAATAAAAGAAAAGAACACTAGACACCATATTCACAAAATTAATCCCACTCTTTTCCACCTAACAAGACCAATTTTGATACACACATGGAAGGAAATTATTTTTATACTTTGTATAATCGCAGCAATTCCTATTTTAAATATGGCTAAGAAACTGAATTTATTACGTTTGGTTGTGATAGTGACAGTGTTCCACAATTTATCAATATATTTGTAAACAATGTACCTATAAATAAAGTAAAATTAAGTATCTTGGTATACATGTTGACTGTAACTTAAAATGGGATGCTCGGATACAAAATGTGACAAATAAATGTAGATATTTTTTATTTATAGCATATAAACTCAAAAATCTTCCTTTAAAAATTTTAATAACAATATACTATGCATATGTATACAGTATTCTAAACTATGGATTATTACTATGGGGTGGAGCATATAAGAGTGAACTAACTATTCTTGGAAAGTTGCAGCCGGGATTCAAAAATCTACTAAAATTAGATTCATTGCTTACCATCTCCCAATTGTATATAATTAAATCTATAACTTACCAGTACGACTTTTTATTCCATATATTTGTTGCATCAACAAGTATTACTAGAAACAAAAGTATTGTATTGCCAAAATATAAAAAGGAATTAACCAAGAAAAAATGTATATACACAGCTATAAAATTTTACAATGTTTTACCAAATGATCTAAAGTGCCTAAATTTGTCTAATAAAATTAAAAAGATTTCCGAGTTCATTAAATTCTAAGTTTTGTGTGTGTTTATTCTACTGGCTCCTGAGCACAGAGGGTCTCCCTCTCTTTCAGGTTCTTACTATTGTACCTCCATATGGAGATTTAGAAAATGTAAAAAATTTTGCCAATAAATTGAACTTGAACTCACTAATGAATACTGCTTTAGAAAAGCTATCATCCTTCATCAAATATTTGTGAATAACTTAAAACCAAGTGAAGTATTTGTGATAAATCTGTTCATATAAATATATACAACTCTGCCTGAAAGATATAATAATTTGTAGGATTGATTCATTGAAATATATACAACATGGAAATGAGTAATAGCAGCACATTTCAAAAACATTGTAAATAAGAAAAAAAAATGTCTTCACTTCAAACTGAGTGTAACACAAGATAAAATGACACACAGAAGAATTTAATACATGAGAGATTGAAATGTATTTGACACATGATCCTCAAGATTTTGACCAATGTTTAAAAATCAGTTTATCATCAAATCAATGAGTAAAGAATAATTTAACATTGAATAGTAAAAGAAAGAAGATAAATTTTACAGTTAAAAAGCAATTTAAAGAGAATGGTAAAGATCAAGAAAAACAGAAAAAAAAAGTCAAGCAACGTTGGAAAGAATGACAACAATACAGTCAACATCTACTTCTACAAGAAGATTCAATACAAACAGCTTATATTGATAACTTACAAATACAATATTTCTCACAATTTCTTGTGATAAATTATGATGGACTCAAGAGTCATGAAATACTGATTTAATGATAACCAAAGATAACTTCTGACTTTACAGATTTTCTTGATACTGATTTTAAATAATATTTTTACGTGGCAATATTTTTTTAAACTACAGAACTACCATTAGTACAGGAAGTTTACAAATCAGGCAATACATATTCAGTAAAACGTGTTTTTGCTGTGAATGTTATTGATTAAAACAAATTAAAAGTTGGTGGAAAAGTAATGATTTTTGGAGTACTAATCCTCCTATGTATGCTCAATATTTGCTTAACAACCTCAATGTTTGGTCGTCGATTAAAACTTATACTTCAAATAAAAGATGTTAACAGCATAAATGTTAATAAAATAGAAAAACTAGTTTCTCCAGAATGATTGAAGGATATACTTGTTTTGTTCAGTTTATATTAAACCAAAACAAGCAATTACTTTTACAAGCGACTTAATCTTACCTCTATAACTTCATCATCCATATCGGGAAACATGGTCTTGAAATCAGCCATGGCTTGATGAAATTCTAACTGTGTTGTTGGTGGCTGTACAGTAGCCATATTTTTACATCGACCTTATAATACGTTGCAGGAGGTAGAAAACAGTACCTTCATCAGACACCCTTCCTTAATGACGGATCCTCTCAAATTTCATACTTGATTCTTGTAAACCCTTCATCATGCTAGAAGATAAGGTTAATAGTAACATATGAGAATATTATGTAATGAGTAAACTTTACCAAGTAAATGACAATATATTTACCAAGTACAATCAAAGTCTAGGCAAAGCTTTCAACATGACACAGACAACAGATACGTCAAATAATAAAATGTATACAATTTAATACTTGTAATACCAAAAAAAAATATCGAAAGAGATAGATAGGAGAGACCTGTCAAGTGGTGGAGGGTGAATAATTCAATTAGTCATTTCAAAGATCCCAGAATCAATATATTCCATTGTGCATGACGTTTTTAAGAAAGGAAGTCATTTTTCTTTAGAGTGTAAAACAACTAAAACACCGCTTTTCTAGAATACGTGAGTACATGATTTCACTTTCAACTAACATTTTCCCTCTCCGACATACGCCATGAGGAGGTGAAAGGCAACCTCCAGGCGAGCTGTCAAACTGTACGTAGGGCTGCCAACTGCATCGAAAGTAAGAGACGTAACCAATTACTTTTGAATGACCGTAGGTATGTTAATGTTGTCTACTCTGTTAACTTCTCAATGTCCAATTCATAACACTGTCGGATTGTTCCACTATTATAAATACAAGTTGTTATTGCTTTTAACCAATAATAATGGAGTAATCGTAACCATTTATAATGTGATACAAATTGTGTGCACTTACAACTGTGATGCTGCTGACGGTTGAACAACCATTGTATCACACGGCGGGCTTTTCGAATTGAAAAAAGAACGTCAACTTTATTTGGAGTTAAATTTTCTATAAACAATTTAAAGACAGTTCGTGGTGTTTCTTTATTCAATTGTGTAACCATTTTCAAATTATACACTTAGCATTAGCTCAATTATAGACAAGCTAATGTTGCTTTGGGCTTGGGTGAAATAAAATTTCTTGTTAACTGTGGGACATTGCTTGTATTTTTCGGGTCAATTATGTATTCCGTAAACTGACAATTGCAGTTGCTACTGTGAGGATACCATGGCAAATGTAGACAATTCTCCCTCTGTGGAACTCAATTTGTCACCACCAAGTTCAGCACCGTTCTCATTTACATCTCAGTCAAGTAATGATCCCCCACAAAATGAGGAAATCAATGAATCAGTAAATCAAACCTCATTTAATCATCATTCATTTAGAGATTTGGGTCTTCGCTCTGTTAATGAAATCCGTATCCTTTGCTCATGTACATTATTGTAGTTTTTCCTGAATTTCTCACAGACAGAATGAAATGAAGTGGTATAATACAATTTTACAATACACATTTTCATTATGAAACTTAATGATATTCAGCTGTTCCATATCATCACATATTCTCAGAATATCCTTCATTTAATGCATTTCAGTCTCAAGTAATTGACTCAGTATTATACTCTGGTAAATATCAGCAAATGTCCCGTTTATATTATTTTTAACTATTAAATCAACATATTCATATTTTTTATTACAATAATGAATTTAATGAATTAATAACATTTACTTACTTCAGATGTATCTGTGGTTGTCTCAGCTCCAACTGGTTCAGGAAAAACTGTGGTGTTTGAATTAGCTATTGTTAATTTACTATTTAAAATACATAAATCAAATTACAATCAGCATTTTTTAATAGTGTATAGTAAGTATTTTATGTGAAATTGAACAATTATTTTATTTGATACTCTTGATGATTTTATATTTTTGTTAGGGAAACGTCTGGAATAAATTTTTATTTGCTTCAGTGGCACCAATGAAAGCATTATGCTCTGAGAGGACTAAGGATTGGAAAAATAAATTTTCTCCATTGGGACTAGTTTGTGAAGAAGTAACTGGAGATACGGATACAAACTTAACAGATATATCAACATTTAACATTGTGTTGACAACCCCTGAGAAGTGGGACTCTCTTACAAGGGCATGGAAGGATAATGAAACAATTGTGCAGACTGTTAAGCTTTTTTTACTTGATGAGGTTTTCAATGTTACATTTTCTTCTTACAGTGTTTTCATTAAACTTGTTAAAATGAAATTGACTATATTTACTTGTATGATTCATGTTGTGGCAACAATTTGGTACCAATATTTTGGAGGGACTTACGTTTGCCTCTAGTAAAGAGAGAGGGAGGATAAATGATTCTTTGTTAAGGTAACAAATATCAATGAATTTTCTCTAAAATTTTATGAAATATTTGTTTGAAAAAAAATTCTCAGTAATTATATATATACTCTACTCATCTGAGGATGCTTCTGTCCTCAGCTTCTGCACACTCTGGTCAAACTTCTGTCGGTAGTAGCTGAGGATGGAAGCAACAGGTTCCAAAACTAGTTCATGATGTGAATTTCCAAAGAAATTTATGTCACAAAAATTGTTTGCTTTTCAGAAACAAATATTTTAATTTTTGCAACAACAAGCTGATCCAAATCTTACATTTGCCAATGTTTCTTCACCTGGAATTATACTCAAACATTTATCATCTCAATCACTATACTCAATCATAGTTCACTATAAAAACTTGTAATCAAAAATTAAATTTAATAGTTTCAACGATTGTATAGCTATGCTCCTCCTCCCACTGTTTCCGTCCTAATTGTTGCCACCGTTTTACACAAGTTGTAGTTTTAGTGATTGGCATTGGTTTCTCCTCAGGTTCACATATTAAATGATGAAAAACGTGGTCCAGTTTTGGAAGCTGTAGTAAGTCGAATGAAGACAATAGAAAAGAACTTATCACATTCGAGCCATCAAGAGAATACTTCACCAGGCCATAGACTTCTTCTTTCCATTAGATTTATTGCTGTTTCTGCAACAATACCTAATGTTGAGGATGTAGCTTCATGGTTAGGGGGAATAGATCAACCTGCCAAATATTTCAAACTGGGAGAAGAATTCCGGCCAGTTAAACTTCATAAAGTTGTACTAGGATATCCATGTTCAGCTAGTACATCTCTGTTTCGTTTCGAATTGACACTTAATTATAAGTTACGGAATATCTTATTTCAGTACTCTGAGGGAAAACCATCTTTAATTTTTTGTAGCACACGAAAAGGTGTGATGCAAGCTGCAGATACATTACAAAAACAAATAACATTTCATTTCACTGAAGAGCAGAAAATGCTGTTGTCCGCAGCTCTTATTAACATCAAAGAAAATGCTGTGAAAAGGTGTTTGCTTGCTGGCATAGGATGTCATCATGCAGGAATGGATATTCAAGATCGTCGCACAATAGAAGACCTCTTTCGAAGAGAGGGTCTTCCAGTTTTGATAACAACAAGTACCTTAGCAATGGGGGTGAATCTTCCAGCGCACTTAGTCATCATAAAATCAACACAGCAATACACTTCCCTTGGTTATCAAGAATATTCTTCTAATCAAATACTTCAGATGATTGGGCGAGCAGGGAGACCACAGTTCGATACTAGTGCTACCGCAGTCATCATGACAAAAGAGGAAAAAGTTAACAAATACAGAAGACTAGTTTCAGGGACAGATGTTCTAGAAAGCAGCCTTCATCGCCACTTAGCAGAACATCTTAATTCTGAAATTGTGCTCTCTACAATAACTGAGCAGGAAGTAGCAATCAATTGGGTTCGCTCTACATTTCTCTATGTTAGAGCCCTCCGTAACCCCACTCACTACGGAATATCTGCCAATCTAAGTAAGAGAAAGATAGAGAGCAAACTGCAAGAAATGTGTATGATAGTTATGAATGGACTGGCTAGTTACAACATAGTGAAAATGGATATGTTGGGTATCAGCTCAACAGACGTTGGGAAACTAATGGCCCAACATTACATGTCTTTTGAAACCATGAAAAGTTTTACTAAAATAACTGGAAAAGAAACTTTGTCCGATATCTTAAAAATAATTGCCCGTTGCAATGAATTTGAAGACTGTAAGTTACGAACTAGTGAAAAAAAATCTCTAAACTTTTTAAATAAATCTATTCGATTTCCACTCAAGGGTTTGATAAAAACTCCAGAAATGAAAATAAATTGTCTGGTGCAAGCTATGTTTGGTGGTTTGATGATACAAGAGCCATCCCTTCAACAGGAATCAGTCCAGATAGTTCGCACAGGTAGCAGAGTAACAAAATTCTTGACTCGGTACTTATCCTTGCAAGAAAAATTTCAGAGTTTACTTTCAGCTACTATATTAGGAAAGTGTTTCCAGAGTAATCTTTGGGAAAATTCTCCAATTGTGTCTCGACAATTGGCGGGAATTGGTGCTGTACTGTCCCAACTACTTGTGTCTGCGGAGAAAGTTAGCTTTCAGTCTATTGCAGAATCAAATCCACGTGATTTAGAAAGGATCATTAATCGAGCACCACCAATGGGAAACAGAATTCAGGAAGCTGCTCTTCATATGCCTCAGTATTCTATTGAAGTTTCAGAAACATCAGTTCAATCGTCAAGACAGTATACTCTGAGAGTTAAATTGATGAACTATGAGGTTATTGAAAGTTTTAGCACCCCAGGTTTACATCACAGTCTTGTTTTGATAGTAGGTGATTCAAATAACAAAGTCCTTCTATATACTAGATTCCAAGATGCCTTACTCGTTAATCATGGAGGTTCTTACTCTTGGCTCATAGAGGTAGAGACCAATTTATTAAACAAGCTTTTTGTACACCTCATTAGTGAAAGATGGGTAGGAATGGACAGAAAAACTTGCATTGACCCAAAATTAATAGAAGATCCACCTAATGAAAACAGTAGTTCAGAAAAACCTGCCCGGAGTGGAACCAGTGAAAAGGGCACAAAAATGGTTGAAAAAACAAGAATTGAAAATAAGAAACAGGAGAAAAAAAAATATACACCTGTCCTCCAGCAATTAGAGAAAGCTTCTTCAAATTTGATGAGTACTATTGGAATGAAAAAACTTTCATTGAGTGTAGAAAAAACACATGCCCGAGTAAATATCAAAGATTTCCTATATACACCAAGAAAAAATGAAAAATCAACTCCACTTTCTTCAAATAAGAAGCTACTCCAGAAAAAAAACCCATGTTCTTTGAATAAACTGACCAAATATTTTAATGCCAAGAAAAACATTTGCCAAGAAAGTTCTGAGCAACTACAGCATCAATCTCCAGGGATAACAAAAGCCTTTGAATCAGAATCTGTAGGATTAAATCTCAAATCTTACAATGCTGAGAAAATTGCTTTGGAGAAAGAACAACAAGATGATTGTCTTAAATTGTTTCCAATATTCCAATCAAAAATACAGGCAGTGACTTCTAAAGAACTTGCAGTACCTCCAACTGCCGAAGAATCAATTATTTTACATGGGAATAATGCATCAGAAAGATATCATAATCAAATGCACGATATCAATTTACCTGGTTGTGACATTGAATTTGTCAAAAGTAAAAAAACCCTTAATGTGAACAAATTATTTTCAAATAGTTCAGATAAATTGAAAAGAAATCCAGGAATTCTTAGGTGTAAAACTGATTTATTTTCCAGTGCTACCACAAACTCAATTGTCAGCATAGAGGACCTTGGAAAAGAACAGGAAACTTGCCGGACAAACGATGAAATAAATTTATGTACTTCCCACGAATCGACCTCTGCTCGGTCTATATCATCTCTTGCCACAGTTATATTTCCTGCGAGTGAACAGGATCTAGAAGATGTAAACACGAAAGACGACAGACACCGAGAAGAAGTAGAAGAAGAAAATGAGTTATATTTTGAAACGGCATCTTCTCCCCAGCCCTGTGTTCAACTGGGACTTCAGACAATGGAGACAGGAGGGATATCAGAGAGTCGTGATAAGGACAGAAGGCTTGCACAACAATACAAAACTTCCGAGCACACTTCAATTAGCTATGAATCTATAATAAAACCTTCATTAAACTATAATAGTATAGAATATCCATCTAATTTTAATTTTCTTGACAGCACGATCCAACAGGACTTAAAAATTCAAAGAAATTATAATAATTATAAATCTTCTAATCCAGCAGATCCTGTGACAAATAATGCAAATGACTCAAGTACTTCAATTTCAAAACAGCTAAATAATACAAATGATGAAAATTTCCACTATGAGCACAAAGAGGCGGGTAAAAGTAGCGATGTTACCCCATTTCCCGCACCTGAAATTACTCAATTTCCTGTACCCCGATATATAAAGTCTCTTTCTCAAGAGCTTTTACAAACAAAAGAAAAAGAAAAACTTGTTGAAGCTCCAACCAGAGAGAAATTAAACACATCCCATAGATCAATACAAAGTTCTCTCTGTACTCAAGCAACAGAGAAAACAGACAAAAGTGTGAGAGGCAATTTTGAAAACCAAACTTCCTCAAATGAACTGTTAAGTACCCAAAATTTTTCTTCAGGTTCTAATAATGCTTTAAGCCTTAGTAGTATTAATTTGAAATACAGACCCATTTTCCAAAAAGGACTGTCTGATATTTTGCCAAAAAAATGTAGATTGGGTGACAATATAGGAAACAATTGTGACAAACATTCCGATGGGTCAGAAAATTTAAATAATTCTCCGTGGGTTAAAGAACGAACAATGTTAGAAGTAAATTTTGATTTGGGAATAGATCAACTGTTGGAAACATCTGAGGAGGAGGAGCAGGAAGAAGAAGACGAAGTGGAGAATACGAAGGGAAGGAACGAAAAGTTTCGAAGCATACCTTACCAGAAATATTTGCAATTTAAGGCAAGGACAAAACCTAATTTAGACTTTTCAGATCCTGTTACTAGAATATTATATGGAGGTATGAATAAACAACAGAGTCCATGTAGAACACAACTCCTTTCACATAACCGAGGACAATACATCTCCCACAAACGAGAGGTTGAACCTCGTCGAGATTTTTCTCAAGAAGATAGCATTATCTGGAAGTATAAACAATTGGCTGGAGGTGTAGGTGGCACTTCCTCAGATTTGCAGCAAAATGAAAAATCTGAAAATAATTTTGTTCCCCTTTCTCCCTTGATGAAGACAAATATGAGTGATTTTGCCAATGATCTAGAAAATAACTTTTACGTCTTCCAACAGCCAGAGGAGGAGACTGATTTCACATTACAACCATTGGTGACTTTTGATTCTCGTCAAGAGCGAAGGAATTCACTAGATGGTTTTGAGTTTTTACGAAGCATAAATCAAGAAAATAATGATGAATCCTTTCAAGAGCTTTATACCAACGAACGTGCTAATAATGATGAAGAAGATATATTTGCAGATTTATAAAATGACTAGAAGTAATATTGCTCACTAAGCATTACACATATGGCTTTTTCAATTCAGGATCTAATTTTTTTTTAGTGTTTGAATGAATTGAATTTTAATAAAATTAATTTTAATTGTTACAATCCACAATTGGAATGCTTTTTATTTTTTGTTTCAACTCATTTGTATTGGCTAAGTATGTAATTAACAAAGTGAAATTTACTTTAAAATGATTTTATGGTCTTAGAAAAATGATTAGGATTAAGAATGTCTCATGGAGCAACTGAAATGCAACTATTGTGTAGTATTGTTTGTACTTTATGTTAAAGTATAGTATGATATATTAATTTCACAAATAAATAAATAAATAATGCATTTTTCTACATGAAGATACTTCTTGTAATTCAACAGAAAAGTCATGAAGAGCAACTTATAATTTACAATAGATACCACCTGACATGTTTATGAATAGACAGGACTGTATTTACCAATAAGTCTAGAGCAAAGCATAAAGGAAGGAAAACTTTTAAGAATAATTTGGTTATGGCTATGATAAACTGTTTGGGAGAATGTTGCAATTTATTAAACAATGCCTCTGCCTGAGGGCGTTCTTTCAAAATTCTTCTGTTCAGTAAAAACTATCTTGTCTAAGAAGAAAACAAGTCCGTGAGTACAATGCCAGAGATAATCCTCCTCCTAATATTTACATTTTTTTTTTTTTTGTATTTAAATTACTTTGAGGGAAAACAATATTAATTCTCAGATGAATATAAAGACATAAGACTTGAAATTTACTCATTTAGTACAAAAATAGGAAATGAATTCTATACAAAACAATATCTGATTTATATTGAGATTAATTTATATCATGAAAGAAACTGAAGGTAAACCACCAAGCAAGAAAAAACATTGAAAAATATTGAAAATTAAAAACAGCATGTTTGTACGTGTCTAAAGGGGAAAGAGGCTATAGAAGTTCTCACAGAGTACTGGGGCATTTTTTAACGTGCAGTGCAAAATTGTGCTGTAAGAAAAAATATTAATTTGCAAGAAAAGTTACATGGAAATAGATTACTTGAAATTAAACAAATGTAATACAATTAGGGATAAAAATAAATTGATCCTGTTACATATATAAATTCATTAAAACACTGAAACTTGTTTGTAAATAAATAAATTAACTTTATAGTAAAAAAAGAAGTTGTAAACTGAGTTTGACCACATGGAGGATAAGAAACTAATTTACCCTCAGGAAGAAAGGAAGGGACAATCCCTTCAATTCTGATCAAGGGCCCTGAGGCAGAGGCGGATTTAATATTTATACAAAATTATTTAACAGATACATGCTGTTATCCATTTAATATTTCCAAAAAAAGGAAAAAAAATTGTAGTTACTAAATGCAGTTAAAATTTGAGATTAATAGCAACAAGAGTATTAATGACATTTCTGCCTATGTATTAATTCGCATCTCCTGAAGGAAAACCAGAGAAAAACCCGGGCCAGGATTGGGGCTACAGAGAAAAGGTAAACACCCATCCCAAGGTGTCATACAGTTAGAAGCAACAAAACAGCATGCATAAAAATATTTGTAATTTAATCAGTACTAAGAAAACTAAAAAAAGTGGAATAACAATGAAGGGAAAAGAGGAATTTACATCACTTCACATAATCTGGAATCATATGAAAAACAATATTGTTGTTGAAAACACTTGTACAATACATGTTTTAAATGCTGAAAATTATAAGAAATTATGGAAAAATGCAAATAGTTTAACATTTCATGGCAAACGTAAAATTGTGCATTATTATAAAGAAACTAATGAGGGGGCAAAAAGGGGTTATAATTGATAATTTTTATTAAAATTGGGTCAATTAAATGTGTTTTGAAAAAATTATTTTACATTGTTGGATTTTATCTGATTTGAATGAAGAATAACCCGTATAAAAAATAATTTTTAAAATTCAAACTCTTTAATTAGTTTTACATAAAACTGTTTTTATGATAAGCACATTATAATGCATTATTGTATTGCATCTATACAATACACATTACAGTTTATACAGTGCATTTTACGGGATGTTTGCATCCAACAAAAATTCAATTTTCTTATTTGCGTGTGTCTTTTTACAAAGTTAAAACACATAACTGTACTGCATCAACTATAGAGTTGTGCCTTAATTATTTTCAGGTAAATAAACCATCATATATATGATTAAATACAGATTTCAGAAACAGAATTTATCATTTTTGAGCCTGTGCCATCTTACAGAAAAACACATCTTTGGGTAACTGACATTTTCAACCCTCCCTCCTGGTCTCCATTAAGTATTTATATGATTATTCCATTTTGAACCTTCTCAAGATTTCATTGCTGTAAACTACTCAACTTTTTCTTTTCCATTTTGGGAATATTTTTCAGATTAATTGAATGAAAATTTCAATCTTAAGATTATGCGTAATTGCACTTCGAAATGTTATGAGACTGCTGAAAATTTTTGTTCCATCTCAACTTTCTTTGAGCCCCTTATGTAGGTCACAACATCCCTCGCAGTCCATACTTAGGTTCTACAAATTTTCACCACAGAGGACAATGAGAGAAAAAGGAAATTTTCTTGTATTTCATTTTTTTTTTAATTGTTTGTTACATAGACCTATTTGCATTGGGCAGTAAAAATATATTTTTAGAGATTAGTAAATAGACTAAAAATTGAATCTTATTGCACCTAACCTTCCAAACTTTCTATACCCTAAGAGTTCTAAGCTCCCTCTGCCCTCTACCTATAAAAAAATACTGGATATGCTGTATGCAGATGGAAAATATCATAGCCAATCAAAAAGCCAACAATAAGCTGCTATGACAATTTACTTAAATATATATTTATAAAATAGATTATACAAAAAAGATTATTAAAAATAGAATATAAAATTACTTTGATAGTGATAATTATCCCCTGTCTAGATTAAATATTCATTTTTGAATCACTGTTATCAATATACAGATCTGAATGAAGAGTTTCTTAATAAGACCGTAAAACAAGAAATAAAATTGTACTAATTCCCAAGTTTGCTGTTAATATACGTATTAAAAATAGTTTCTTAGTGGCCATTAAATTATTTAATTCATTGCCAAATAATCTAAAAAATTTAACTAACAAGAAAGTAACTATAAAGAAGAAATGGATTAGGACCAATATTTAGATATTTGTATACATCATTTGTGTTTTTGTTACCAGTTTAAATTTGTATAATTGCTAAAACACCGCTTTTGTCTGTTTAAACTAGCTACAAGTTTTCAATGATACCAGTGTTAATGATTACATGAGTAACTATAATTATATAGTTAGTTAGTGTGTTTTTCTTTTCAGTAAGTAAGTTCCAGTATGTAAGTTATTTTATACGAGATCTGTGTACAGGTAATTAATTTACCTCTGTAGGATTTTACTTTTTAAAATTTTCTGGTTTAATTATAAATAAATTAATAAAATAAAAATATTTTAGTCGAATGGTTGACCAGCCCACACCTAACGTGTGACTACACGACTGGTCTTCAGTAAACACAACATTTTCGAATAGGGGAGCACAATCGGTCATAATAATTGTATTCACCAGTGGTAAGGCGTACCGGCGGTACGGCAACAGTAACTACCTTAACACACGTTAACGTGATATTTTTATCGACAATTGTGAATGAATCGGAGCGGGTGTTTCGGTAAAATAATTTCATATGTTTCCATTTCAGATTAGGTATTGAAGAAAGACTGTCGCCTCTTCAGCCTTCTGGTAAATCGGCTACGTTCATGCCCTCCCACCCCTATACGTGTCGTTACCCCTACTTGACGCGCAGCAGACTTGACACAGCTTCCAACATGTCCCCCACACTTCTGCTGCATACGTTCGTTGCGAACGAAATCACACTTCCGAGTTTAATTACACTTTGGATTGTTATTGTAGAATGATTTTCCACAAGTGCTAGTGTTGCCATGATAAATATTACTTTTATCAATAAAATAGAAAATTACTTAAAAGTTTCAAAATTATTAATATTTTCCCTCCGTTTCCTGCTTTAATACCTTGCTCATGGATAATTGGTGTTGCACATTGTTTATGCAGAATTTACTGACTTCTGTTACTAAATTAAAGTGATCAACTGAAACAGATTTGGACCTGTACAGTGTTTACGTGTGGTATCACATTGATATTTGCAGACCTGTTTAATAAAAAATGTATTTTATCTAGTGGCAAGACTCAAATCATAAGCGTCTGCTCTACCGTCGTACCACGGCATACCATAATAGATTTTGTTGACCCGCAACTTATTTTCTGGCTGTATTAGACATGACAAAACTATTTTGTGTAGCGCTGCAAGGATGAATTAACTAGTTCCACCAAGGTTCGACCTTCCTATGATCGCATAACAATGATTGCGTGACAATAGAACGTAACAATGATTGCGTGATAATAAGCTGCTCAATTAGAAAAAAGTAATTCTGATTTTCTTTTCACGTCCTTAATTAAGATATTTAATCTGAAATGTTCCATTTCTGTCACAAATTTTATTAATTTAAAACTAGTTGTTACAAATGAATACTCATTGTCACGAAACGGTGCAATTTTTATTGAAAACAAATGTGGTTGATGTAGCAGTGCATAACAGTGGGATTTTAACTTTTTCTTATCCCTCCCCAACTTCCAAGAAATTCACGAGAATTCCAAAAATGTGAAGTGTTAGAAGCATGGAGTATTGAATCTGCCACCCTGATAGGAGGTCATTCTATTGATAACAATTTCTTATTGTTTTCAGTTGACTGCTTTTCAGACAAATATCTTATAAGATGTTATCCGATTCTTCTGGAACAATTTCTAACGAGAAGTTGTAAGCGCAGGAAGTGTAATCCGTCAGGCGCTGAAGGTGAGTGTAGTAGGGCGGGGGAAGGTGGTCTGTGGGCGGGGGGTAAAGAAGTTGTGGTATGGCAGTGAGCAGTTGTGAGAACAGCTGAGCTGGGGAGCTGGCCCTTGGTTAAGTTCTACGATGGTGTATGTTCTCGATTGCTATTTGTAGTCCTTCGTTATTATGTCAGGAAACTTACGTAGTCCTATAATTCATTTAGTATAATATATAAAACAAAATGGCTAACAGGTAAAAGCAGCATACTCAAATTACTTTTTATGACGTTTGTGTCTAATCTACGAAACGAGACATGCTGGTCTTCGATGCAAATTTTGAAAGTGACATTTCGGTTATGTTCCAGGAACCCTTATGTTTATCCACAAGCTCGAGCGGGAATTGAACAGCAAAATTCTCCTGGATTTTCCAATGTTAATATGTGGCAACCTCCACATCATGTACAACCCCAAGTGAATGCTGTTGCTTATCAACAGCAATTGCAGTTAGCAGAAAAACAAAGTCGGAAAGAATACTTTAAACAACAACAAAAACTGAGACTTATGGCAGCTACTAATAATAAGGTATTAAAAAAACTATCCATACTAAGTGAATGTAACGTGTTTGTGTCGAAACTTACATTTTGTGCCCTTTGCAGCAACCTGTAAATGCTGATAAATTGATAGAAAATCTCCTAGAAACTAAAGATACGTTCAGACTGAAAGCAAATGTGCAGCCTACTTCATCTTCCATTACATCTCCAGCTCAGGTAGTAGTATTTATGTCATAGAGCCCTATAGAAAGTTTCCTGGAAATCACTTCATATTCCATCCTAAAGTTTTTCCATTTTCAAGTATATTTAGCTATGATTCATAATTGGGCATGTTGACATTTTCCTTGACTACTGTTTTTACAATTGTCTTGGTGTGTAAAATAATAAATTTTCTTATTTGTTTAAGGCTTCTTTTTCTCATCCACCTCCTCAGCATTCATCTGTAGCTGCTGGAACGTCAAGACAAGTTAACTACTCTCAGGCATATCAAACCCTTGCTGGCTTGCAACCTGGAGTGACTGTGCCTGCTGGTGTGAGTGATTGTATTGGTGGTTTACAATTACCATCATGGTTGGCTCCTCAATCTCCAAGTCTTCCTGCATTATATCGTCAAGTGTGGTCTACTGTTGGAATCGACAAATGTTTAGTTGATACATCTAAAATCTTTCCCATCCTATTAACTAGTGGTTTGCCAACAGATGTGTTGGGTTACATTTGGAGCTTAGCAAATAAGAAAATTGCTGGCCAACTCATGGAAGATGAGTTGTATATAGTTCTTGCATTAGTAGGACTTGCTCAGGTAAATTTTGTTAGTATTTTAGATGTCTGCTACATGTCTTTGAATTACAGTAATATAGATAAGTTCTACACTTTAATCTATTAAGTTAACCGAGACACCTCCAAATCTATAATGAAACTAATATAGTCCTTTAATTTTTCAGAATGGTTGTACTTTCAATAATCTAGGAGTATTGAATTTAATTCCTCAAGCTCCCATACCAAATCTGAATCTCTGTTCATTTAAACCAAATGCTCAGGAAGCAGGGGGTTCTACCCCTGTTGTTCAAGCAGTTAATGCAACACAATCACTTCAGTCAGTTGCACCTGTTCAGCTAGCTCAACAAATTCAGCCTGTTCAGTTGATTCACCCTGTTACACCAGTAGTGTCATTGGATACGGTTTCATCAAAAGATGATGATTTTCAAGCCTTCTGTGAAGCACCTTCCACAAATCCACAAATTGCAGCTTCACAAGTGTCGGAGGAAGAGATAGATGATTTTAGTGATTTTCAAAGTGCAATTACATCTGAGGAATCTGTGCATGACAGTCCCATACACATAAAAGATATTCCCGTTTCTCCACCGCCTGTCACATTTCAAGGAGTATCTCACTCGGATGGACTCAAATCATTCACCAGTCTCTTCTCTTTGGGCAGTAGTAGTCGAGGAGTAGGGAGTAGATTGGCAAATCATTCTTTAGGAGCTCCGCGGCAAGCAAAAAGTCGACACCATAAACACCATCATCATAATCATCATCACCGGAACTCGCAGATGTCGCATCATAGTACAATTGCGAACGTACAAGCTATTCAACCATCAACCAAGGAACCCTTATCTGTCTCTTCGATTGACGAAGATGAATTTTCAGATTTCCAACAAGCTAAAGATGTTGAATCTCAAAATAAAGAGCCTCGTGAGCTTTTCCAGAAGAGCTCGATCAAACCCTATGTGTTGAAAGAAAGCGCAATTCGATCTGATTCGAAACAGGATAATACTCTTCTGTTTGACAGCCCTGTACATATCAAAGTCAAACCACCTGTTGCAGAGAGAGACATGTCATCAAACACTGACATTTCTTTACGTGTCAATGTTGAAATTCCCTCTGTGACGTCAGTTGCATCTGGACCAGAACTTCTTTCTGTAGAGGAGGATAAATACAGCGCTCTTCGCGCGCTCTCCTTCTCAGATAAAGAACCACCAGATGTCGAAGAAACTGTCACCGATGACTTTGGGGATTTTTTATCGGCCGAACCAGCATTAACAGAGGATTCATTTGTCGCTTTAGCTGCTAGAGATGTCAATCCCAGATTGGGAGAAACACTTTTAGATAACACGTCAATATGGCCTTCATCGGCAGAAACATCTGAGTGTGTTGAATTCCAAGTTGAGGACTGGGGATCAGTTGAAAATTATCCAGACACATCCTCAAAAGCAAACCTTTTTGGTGATGAGCTCCAGTCTGGAGCAGGAGTCACTGGAATCACGAGTTTAGCTTCCGATTTGCAAGGACTTGACTTAAAGGAGGAAAATGTGCCAGAGTCAAGTTTCTTCACTTTTGGCAACGTAACTCATTCACCGTGTCGAAGCGTGGCAACCGATGATGGCACAAAATCTAGCGTAGATGTTTCCCACTATCCAAACTCTTCCAAAGGTTGCAATGGCTTGACATTTCTTGGCAAAATTTATACAGATCACAACAGATCAATCGGAAACCCCAACAATGATTTATTTGTTTTAGAAATCGATCCTCCGCAGTCAGAAAGCGGTCCGTTTGATATCAAGACTGCAGAGGATGAGGATAACGATGAATTCGGTGACTTTATTGGCCCAGAGGCTTGGTCTGATGAGGGAAAATTTGCTGCAAAGGAATCTGCTTTTGAAGATCCTTCAATTCTGAGGATTAAGGATGTGACAGGAGACAACCAATCTGTGAGCAGTTTGGAGCTCCCTGTCCTCAGTAGACATGGGTCCCTTCCGAGTCTCGACTTGAAGATTTTTCCAGCCAGTGACAAGACCGGAATGATTCATTCCTGGGAATCATCTCCACAGGTTTGATTTTTCATGGATTGTTTCTTGCACTTTTTATTTTATAGTACAAGGTCTAGCACTCGTAATTCAAGAACAATTTCTTTATACTTAACATACTTAACTTTCAATTTTATGTTAAGTCTAGAAATCATTTGCAATTAACATCACTCTTTGAAATCAGTAAAACCAGATCAAAACATTTATTAGAGTTCAGGGTACCAACTTTTATTAGCTCTTTGTATTACGATTATATTTTATTATTTCATCTTTTTTATTTAGTTTAATTGACTCACTTTGCGTGCTGCCAGTTTTACCTTTAGACCCCAATTTGGGACTTTGCCTGAGATGGGTTTCACCTCCCAACGTTTGCCCCAGTTAGGATCCTAGCGTGGGTACCTCGGAGGCATGAACAACATTGTGTCATTCTCATCCTGACCTGGGGCTTTCCCCATCTTTACTTTGGGTAGATGCGGATTTTATATCCGGGCTCTCTAGGCTTTTGCCTAGGGACAGCGGTCTATTGTAATAATCAATTTATCAATTTAGAGGCATTTTAAAAGTTACAGTTTATAAATAATATTTTCTGAATAATCTATAGTTTGATAAGAACACTTACTCGTGACATAGCTTTTTTTGTGTTTTGTTGAATACAAATTTGTTGATATTATAACAAGAATAAAAATAGTTTACTACTTATCTTAAGAGTAAAGTGCTGGAATATTAAATCCTTAGCCTTTGCCTTGATCGGAATTGATGGAATACATCCCTGGCTTGCTTCCGGAGAGAAAATTAGTTTATTGTCCTCCACGTGGTCAAACACAGTTTGTAACTGCTTTTTTGACAATAAATTTATCATTGTCATATTCGTGATCTAATGCTTTTTGTTGCGGTAACTCTGCGTGATATCCTTTATCTAACATGATCTAGTGTTCCAGGTATAATTAAACTTGTGATTGTTTGCCCCATTAATTCAAGGACTGTATTGTAAAACCATTTTTATTGTAGATTGAGTGTATTAAACACTAAAAGAGAGACTGCTGCACCACAAAATACGATACTTGCTGTTTGATTGTAATGATTCTGTTCCATTCACAATTTAAACTGTGTTTAAACCACCTTGTTTAAAAAAGCTTATTGAAAACAAATTCCTATGTTGCTATGGCTACTACTTTCTAATCTTTACACAAGAACTACGATGACTTAAAATTTGTTCATTTTAAAAGTTGAAAAGCAACAGTGAATAAGAAACATGTCATAGTTACTTATAACCTGACTGTTAGATAAGTTTTTTTGTTTGTTTTTTTTTTTTGTGGGGCTTTACGGCTTGTCGACATCGAGGTCATTAGAGCCCTAAAATATTGTACAGGTAGGGAAAATGCAGTTACGTACTAGGGGGAGCCAACATGACTCTCCCCGTGCGTGGGGCCCGCCGAATGACTTGACCATACCCACTAAAAACTCCTGAATTACAACTCAAATATCAACATATCTCAAAACATTATTCATCATTTAAAAAAAGAGGAAAAAAGAATAAAAATGAAAGATAACCTAGCCCTAGTAGTGTCGGGATCGAAAAGAACAAGAGGTGACCAAGGGAGGTCAGGAAAGAGAAGGGAAGAAAGAAGTAATGCCAGACTCAGCTCGGGGCCCCGTGTTTGCCAAACATGTACTTACTAGATGTAAGTCCCCTTGGGGGGTGTTAGATAAGTGGAAGGGAATAATACTTAGTGGCGAGCCCTAAAGTCCCAATAAAACAAAGTACTTTGTCTGTTTTTGAGAAATGAAAATTCTTTTCTGTAAAGAAATATCCTTTCTGTGTTCTCAGAAATATATTTTTGCCATATATATAATTTACGTATTAGCAAAATATAAGTGTCTGATAATATTTATGTATTAGATCACAAGTGATGCGATGCTAAGTATGATTAATGCATTACATTTTCATTAACTCTCTATTTTCATTTCATCCACTCTTTCAATTAGATAAAATAAAATTTTAATGTATTTGATGTTTCAATTTTATGAAAAAGGCCAATTTCTATTTTTAGCATAATACAATAGGACCCACAGTGAACTAAGAAAATAATGGTTGTAACAAAAAAAGCAGGTTTTTTGTTTCCTTATATTTATTTGTGAATTTTTTATTTTGTTGAATTGCATTTTGTCACATTAATATATGTTTTCCGTTATCATTTAGATTGAAAACTCCGTGCATGGTTCTGTGACTCAAAGGAGCACCAGTCAGGAAGTAGGCTCTTGTTTTTTTTCTTTTCTTATTTCGTCATACATTTAAATACCCACGTTGTTATTATTATTATTATTATTTGTATATTATAGCACTATTATTTGATACTATTGTTTAATGTTTAAGTGCAGTTTCAAATAAGTGTATATGTTTTGCACTCAGGGTATTGATCTTCAGATAAAAGAATGGTGTCGTTGCCTACAAAGTTGTTTGCAACTTCTTCAAGCTGCGTTGGCTACTTTCACGAGCATATCAAATGATTCTGTTGCGGATGAAGTGGTCAAATCCCACGAAGGCAGGGATTACTTACTGAGTGAGTTGTCAATTCCTTGTTGTGTTTAAGAGTTGCAAATACATGAAAAATTAATTTTTAGTATTTAAAATAGAATTAATGGTGTTGAAAAGAGAGAAATAATTCCTACAGTAACACAATGAGTTGCCAACTTTGGTATATTAGCCTGGTAAAGAGCAGGGTATGACGATAATAATTTTTTTATAAACTAAGTTATTTGTCACACCATGTCTTAGATGACATATCTGCCGGTCCTTCTGAGGGATGCAATGTTGTTGTAAGGAACCAAGTGCAGAGAAACTTCTCTATAACTCTGGCTCACGTGACCTTAAAATTGGTCCGATATTGACAAGTGTTTATTAATGGAAGTATCTCTGTATGTGTCTCCATCCATAAAAACTTAAACGTATTCATTTTGTTTGTATATAAACCATTGTATTGATCCAGTTTAATTAACTTCACAGTAGTAGTTTCACGATTAATTGCAATTAGGAGCTGTGCTAGAAGTAAATTGTAATTTTTTTTTCTTTCTTGTAGATCTCCTTGAAGTGTATGGTATTTGTCGAAGAGTCAAACAATCTTCCGTAGGCGTGTGCAATGATTCGAAACTGGATTCTTCTTTGGCAGAAATTGACATGACATGGTCAAGTATGGAAATATATTTTGCAAAAGCTGAAATAAAGGTAACTTTTTAAGAGTTGAATTTAAAGGATAATTATGGAAACATGTTTCAGTGCTTTCAAAATGTGATACATTACTTGGAAACATGTTGCCACAGCATATAGTATATTGACTGAACTCGAGCTGATAAAAATTTGTGCCCTAATGTTTTATGATGGTTAAATTAACATATAAGTATGTTGTCAAAAAAGCAGTACAGTATACAACAGAAACAGCAGAGTTCGTAGCAATGTCCACATTTCCTAGATTTTGAGAACAATTTAACTACTAAACTTTCCTCCTGTACATGGGAGTCTCTACAATACAAGATTGTATGAGTTAGATCGGCATTACAATAAAAAATGAATGGAGTGATTGTTAATTTTTAGAATGATAAATATGATATCGATAATGAGCTGGTTCTCTTGAAGATAGTTGCTTGTTATTTTAAACTGTTGGCTTGGGAGCGAGTGTTCATATACCTATTAAAGATTTCATTGTTGAAGTTCAAAAATTTTTAGTAGAAGAAGAAATTAATTATTACAAACGTAGCTTATCAGAAATGATATTTATAAAAAATACATCCGGGAGTTCGAATTTACTCACTCGCACAGAAAAGCTTTCAGCTATTATAATACAATGTTATAATATGTTTGTGTAACTTCTACTTCTTTTTGAATATATTTTGAGTTTATACTTATGTTTAATATCACGTTCAATGGTTATGTTTCTTGAACCACCTGACGACAACTTCAAACAAAAGTCGAAACGTTGTGTTCTTCTAAAATTCAAAATAAATGTTATATGTCCGTAATGAGGTCTTAAACCGTAAATTATTTATGTGTCGGCAGTTGCTGAGGATGGAAGAAACAGCTTCCGAAACTAGTTCACGGTGTGTGTGTCCGACAAATTATTACAATAATTTAAATAAATAAGAACAAATTATTTTGAAATGAGACTAATCGTCAGTAAAGTGTCGGTGGTCGGTGTGCACGACAGAACTCTGCTGATATTCGTTTCCTGGTCTTGTTGCAGGTCTCTGAAACAGACTTGGGTTGCAGCGCTGCTGATGTTACTCAAGAACACACTCCTTGCGGGATTTGCCTGACGAGTGTTGGAACTAGGATTGTGGAGGACAATCCCAACAACATTTACCCTCTGGAGTACAGTGGTCAAGTGTATCATGCGTCTTGTGCAAATCTGTGGGTCAATTGTGTCGACTGTCGATTGCCTGCCTTGGCATCGACCGGTTCATTATTGTAACTCCTCTCTGAAGATAGTTAATGATAGGATTTTGCTTTTTAGGGAAATAGTGTGAACAGGGACACACGGCAGGTGTGTGTTGTATAAAGATACATATCACCCATATCTTGAGATCTTTCGTGTGTTCTGTAAATAGGTATTATGAAGACTGCAAAGAGACTATTATGATGCGAGTTGATATAAAGTTACAAAGTATTGATTTTCATGTATTATAAAACTGATTTTTGTTTGTTTGTCTATTGTACACTTAGCTTGTGCGTTTGTATAAAGTGTTTAATTTTATTTGTATTATTGTAAGGGACCAAATATGTAATTGTTCTGAGCAGTCATGTGTAATATATCTCCTCTTCTGCTGTTAAGTTATTTGCCATACAACTTAATGGAAGCTTAAAATTTCAGAGCAATATAATATATTTCTATTCTAAATTTTGCACAATATTTCTAGACTTATATCTGTATGAAGCTTACGTAGGGAAATAATAGAAAAAGAAATGTCTCTGTGATGTATTATTAAAGAATAAGAATTGTAAGATTAGTAATTTCCTCTGTGTTATGAATGCAATAAATAGAGGATGTATACCAACTGATACACGTGTAATTTCTTTTAAAGTTAATTTTATTCTTTCCTCGGGTCTGTGGATCAGGAGATAAAAATCTTGAATTGCTTGCATCTGCTAAGTCAGTACACCAGTCATTTTCCTCCGTGTGGCTGAATGAAACATTGATTTTAAATTTATTGTGAACATATGAATCAATGTGTAAAATTACATCTGTTAGAAGTTGTAAAACTACCATTATGATGAAAACAGTTTTAATTACATTAGGTTTAAATAATTACAACATCTTCTATTCTGTTACTTGTCTTACCAATGTAGGGAACCATTTGATACAATTTATACATTAAATATTGAAAATAATTTATTCTAGTAGTATACAACACTGTATTTCTAAAGTGCCATGTGTTTCCAATACCTTTGTGATAGTGCAAATAATATTTATCAAATGACAAACGCTGCTGACAAATTTAATCGTGGTTGAGGGAGCTTCTAAACTGTATCCTAAGATAGCAAGAATTCGCTCCTTTACTTTTCACGAAGCTCCTCTGTGAGCACTGCACATTTCACTCCCCTCTGTTATTTCACATACTACATTTATAATAGAGGTAATAAGAGAAGTAAGTTCATTCAAATACAGGGGAAAATGTATGTTAGGATGCACATTCAAAAGGGGAGTTTGAGTTACAAATCTAAAATAAGCCCAGAAGCGAACAATTAGATAAAATATTGTAGCTAATCTTACAGCTACTTTATTTCTCCAAATTCTGTTCCAGGTCAAATCGTGCACAAATTCCCATATTTTTGAGAATTTATAACTATGAGATATCGAGAAGCTGAGAATTTTATAGCTGTGGGAAAGTACTTGGGAATATTCCGATTTTTTATATTCTCTCCCCTACGGAAAATTTCCAACACCAATATCATGTGAATATCGAGGGACATGAGACCCATTTTATTCAGACACGGATACTTCATCATCGTGTCTTCTACATTCATTTTGAGCTGAGTAATAGCAGTACTACAATACAATCGGTTCTTGTTGGGCACGATGCTCATTGATAAAACGTTGCTTCTCATAAAAATTAAGTCAAGTCATAGTCAAACTATCCCTGAACAGGCTCCAAAGGTTCCCAAGGGGTTCGCGGAGGGTAGAGCTCCACTATTATAATCCAATATCATAAAGAACAAAATAAATTAAATAGTTTGGGACGTACACACTGAGTTTCATGCAACACATCGAATGCATTGGAGTTGAGTGAGGAACGACGAGTTCAAATAATGCATTAAATGAATCTTATAGCTAGACCATTGTATATGTCACACAAAGGTTGGCTCATATTCAATGTGTTGATACTAATTATTAAAGTGAATGAAATACAAAATCAACAATAATTGACCGGGAATCCACGGACCCTGGTGGTACGGTAATTTTTTTTTCAAAATGTAGGCTTTAATTAAAACTTTAAAATGAATTTTAGAGCATAAGAAATGAGGTGCCATTCAAAGAGGGTTTCACGTTTGTTGGAAGCACGTTTCACGAAAGTTGAAAAAGTTACAATTATGTTCATAAGATGTGTGAGAGCAAGTTGCGAAGAAAAATTGCAGAAATTCGTCGGAATGTTACAAATCTAAACAAGCACCTCTCAACACAATGAAAATAAGTCGAGCGAATTAACGAAAAATTGTCCTTGCAGGCAAAAAGGTGGTTTTTCTTGGTTCATCTTTTTATTGCAACAATAGATTTTGTTATTAGAACAAAAGGTTGAAATCTGTTTGAATAATCACCTCTGCCGTGACTAAAAGTTCCCGACGTTTTGAATTGTCAATGAAGACTTAGTTGTAATTGTTTTTAAACGGGACACGTGTTTTTGGTAAAACAATACCATTAATCGTGAGTTATGCTATAAACTGTAGGAACAAAGTTGATCACAATTTAATACAATCAGTGATTTTCAGAAGTTGGGGATTATTTTCATCGATTTATTGCTCCCTTTGTACCAGAAAGAATAAAAACTTTCATCTCTACTTAATAATAATTTATACGCTAGAAATTATTGATTTAAAAAAATGAATTTTCCACATGTGGTTTTCAGTGAAGAAGTATGCTCAACCTGTAAGACAATTTTCGTTTGTGCGTTTTATCGTACGCAGAAATAATAATTTCATTGTAATTAATTCGTGGGACAGGCTTAGAGTGGTGGTGTTGCATGATTCTTTTCGAGGCTCCTGATGTTCGCGTCAATTCGAAATTCTCTTCTTGGATACGTTCCCCACAAGGAACACACTCCAAGACTTACGTTTAGAGATATTTGCTCCCACTCTTTTTAAATTTCAAATTTGAAAAGATAAATCTGAGACACTTTCACAAGTGCGATGTTTTTGAAGAGAGGAATGTGGGCGGGGACGCGCGGAAGCTCTTGTTGGAGGATGGTTGGTATATAGGTGAGGGGTTCATCACATCTTCCGCTCTGGCTGCCGAGGGGGAAAGACTTATCTGAAAACATTTGTCATTCAAAGCGAAGGGTTTACTAATCCGGATTCCCACCCCCCCACCGAATCACGTCGGAGAGCAGCTGTCAGTACTCTTCATCCCACCCCGTGAGCAGACCCAGCCATAGATTTCAGACTCTGGCTAGTAGCTGCCGCCGGGCGTTGCAGTTGCTTATAGCAGAGTAGCCGTGGCGTGACGATCTTGTGTCCACGAAACTTTCGGTGTTACCCTAATAACAAAAGATAGTCGCTCTCCCTCTCTCACAGCGAATACGATTGGCCCAATTGGCTGATCATTTCGCTTGTACTAGAGAGGAGGGGCCTGTTCAGGTGTTTGCGTTCCTCGACACCGTCTTAACAGCAAATGTCAGCTTCGCCTTTTCCCCCAAAAAAGGTTCGTGAAATTAAAAAAATTATATTTTAATCTTAACCTTTCTATCCACATTGATAACACGCAATCTTGTTTTTTACCAAACGATGTGGGGACGGGGAAGAGAGAGAAAAGAAATTCCAGATTTTTAAGCTTTTGAAACAATTTTCTTTGTGAGTCTCGTCAATACAAAAAGCAACATTCCGTCAAAATTTCAAGATTCTTTCTTTTTAGTTTTCTTCTAGATGCAATATGACCAAATTTAATAAAAATTATGAATAGATACAAAAATTAACATATTTTAATTTTACAATATCGTTCTTCAAGCGGCACAGAGAGTGTCAATTCTAATGCTTAAATTAATTAGATCAATTGACCTAAGTTTCATAAACAATATCATATTGAGAGTCACATTTCTTATGTACACTCAAATGACGTGAAAATAAAATTCCCACAATTTAGAATTATGAGGAAACTCGTGAGTTGTTTCTCTGCGAACGCGGAAAACGTTTACTCTTTGCTCGTAAACTACCAATTAACAGTGATAATTATAATGATAAATTTATTGTCAAAAAAGTAAAAGTTAGAAACTGCGTATGACCACTAATTTACTCTCCGGAAGCAAGCAAGGGACGTATTCCATCAATTCAGATCAAGGGCCCTAAGGCAGAGGCGGATTCAAAAATTTCACCAAAAATTCCTAGATAAGATGAAAAGTTAGCTAATATTTGTAGTTCTAATAGAATGTCAATATGTTTGTAAATTAACGCAAAAAATTTACATGTACAAATTATTATCAAACTATAGATTATTCTGAGTATAGTGCAGAAAAATCATAAGAATTGAAATAACACTAAATTCACGAAATCCGCCTCTACCCGAAGGAAAACCGGAGCAAAACCCAGGTCAGGATGGGTACTGAGTGTAAAGTACTGAAATCTAGTACGACTGATCAATTTTTCATTCGAATGCAACTGATAGACGTAGTATACAGAAATTATTCTAATCGTGAAAAAATTCGAAAGAGACATTTCGACGGATATATCCGTTTTGGGTATCCCTGATTCAGAAAAAAGTTGTTTTCAGCATAACGTCCGCCCGTCTGTGCGCAGCGATTCTGATTAAACCGATGAATATATTTAATTCATATTTCGTATTTACTTGTTGTCGATGCACGTGCTCTAATTTTTTTTTTACTTTAATACAAATGGTACTTCACATGAAGGTCAAAGTATGAATGTTTCTCAAAAACAGCTCCAACGATTTTGCTTAAATTTTCTGTACGTAAGGTACAATTATTATTCATTACATCCGCATTAGCGGTATTTCGTTTGAAAGTTTGGTAGAGACGCAGTAAAATAATTTCTGTCTGCTACACTCACACATTAGTTTACTGTTTCAAGAAGCTTGAATAATACTTAGCAGTGTAAATGGATCAAGCAGACGTAGAATACACTTTTCGTAAACTGAAATGAAAGATACGATAATGATAAAATACATAGGAGGACAGCAAACGCTCTGCAGATACGAAAATACATCAATTTCTGTCTACAACGGAATTACATTTACACAACACTTTTACGATATTTTTTGTCGCTCTCTTATTCTGCAGATGGAGAAACGTATATGAGAAAGTACAAAGTGCAAATGGTTTTGCATTTCACTAGTTGCATTATTAGTGTGTTCGACCTTTGAAATCTTGAGATCGGGTGGAGATGGCAGAGTCGGTCTTGATTTAACTATAACTCCGTGGCGTGGACTGCGGCCAACGCTCCTCCTCCTCATCGACACAATAAGTGGTTCAAGGTCACTCATTATCTCCTCACACTCGTCGCGACCGATGATTCAACGACGTCCTCTTTGATTCCTCTTTGTCCTCTTCGAAGGGGAACTCCCGGTTTTCAGACGAATGAACGTAATATTGCGTAATGGCAGATGCTTGTTGTTGTTGTTGTTTTTTAACAGAATGTTTTATAGTGCGTTTTTAACGAAGAACCAGTAATTAAAATCAGAGAAACAAAATTTCTCCCTACATTGTGAAAAGCAATACGAGTTTTTGTTTTACTGATCAGATGGGGAGGGGGAGGCGTGGGACGTTTTGTAATTATTCGGGAGGAGGGGGTGTGAAGGGGTGGGGGTCTGTAAAAATGGTAATTTTCGTGCTACGTGATTTATAGACGCATAAAACCAGTGAAATAGAAATCAGTTTGTATTGGAGAGTATAGTTCCTGAAAAACTTGGACTGTTGAAACGTCGTCTCATTTCGATTTTGCTTCAACTGATGTAAAATAGTTTCTTGTAAAAAACATGGGTGACACTTGAGAAGTCCTGACTTAGGAAATACGATAAAAAGAAATCGACAAATTCAAATACACGGAAAGTGTTTCATTCCCTAAACAATGTTAGATTTAATTTGAAAAATAATCAGAACTTTGTGTATTCTAAATGTTTGGATATTGCTTCAACCGAGAGCTCTCATTCGGGGGCAACAGGGAAATACTTACGACACGGAAGGAAAGTCAGAAATACAGAATTTCAGGTATAAAATAAACACAGAGAATGAAATAAACATATCCAAAACATAATGTCGCATAAACTAAATTTTGCCACTAGCTCCCAGCCACAACTTACTCAGTCATTTCGAAATTCATATTATGAAACATAATGTTTTACATGACATGTTGATAAGTAAACTCACGTTATCCACTCACAGTGACTCTCCATATTGAAACGGTTTTTTATTTGATTTTGAGTTTGTTTATAAATTAGATCCTTATTGATTTCCATAATGCGACCGCACGTAATTTTTAATATTTTCGACTATAAATAAATATTTTAAGAATATCAGAGTTTATAGTTTCTTGTAATATTGCTCTTACAATGCAACATCCATAGGTTCCCCAAAAATTGATTTAATCACAGACGAATCTTTACTTAAAAAGGTTCATACACGTATTTTTGAAATGTTATTAGATAGATGATGTTCCGTCGAATATACAATATGTCAGTCAAATTACTTAAAATATATGAAGGATATAATAGTACAAAAATAATAAATAATAAATTTATTGTCAAAAAACAGTACAAACTGCGTATGACCACGTGGAGGAAAAAAAAACTAATTTACTAGTATGAGAATATACATTATGTATGAGAATGAGAATATACTAGTATGAGAATATACATTACATTCACTCATTCCACTTTATTATCTTTGTTAAATCAACATTCGTCAAAGTCATTTTAAATAGCAATTATTGCTGGGCCAGACAAACGAGACAAATTGTAATCATGCGTATTTTTCTGATAACGAATGGAAATGTAAGACATGATAAGAATACCGATTCTCGAAGTTAGGTTAGGTTAGCCGCCCAATCATCTGTGTGTGTTGCTTACTGTCTCTTTCAAAAAGCAATAGAGGCGAGTGTGATCCTCCGGTTCAATTTTCCTATTCACTTAACTCCTATTAAATACAACAAATTGTACATCAAATTCTAGCTTATTTTATACCGCGTTATAAGGTATGAGTTTAAAATTTTTGTTCTTGTGTCTGAGTTTTGTGCTTTATTGTGTTTAGGACGTGAAGAGAAAACACGATTATCTGTCGTTTTCAAGGAACGGGTCAACTTTAAAAATGTGTATTAGCGAATTTAGCTGTTAAACCTAAAACATTGAATTTTTGACACAATATCGCTGTAAGAGTTATTTATAAGTTTTATATTTTTATCTTTGTTAAAATAATTGTTCTTGTAATTTATATAAAACCTTGCAAACTTCAAGATCGGCTAATCGCACAACCTTGCATTAGGTCTTAAAATAACTGTATTTAATAATAGGATAATAATAAACAATTCGTTTTTTTTGTGGGGCTTTACGGCTCATGTCGACATCAAAGGTCATTGGAGCCCGAAAAACTTGTACAGGTAGGGAAAATGCAGTTACACATTAGGGAGAGCCAACATGACTCTCCCCGCGTGTGGGACTCGTCGAATGATTGAACCCTGCCCACTAAAAAACCCTCCTGATCTACACACCAAAACATATCTC
>NNCF01126430.1:216640-229504 GCA_002313205.1 Laupala kohalensis
CATAACATGAGGGAGGACAAAAAATGAGGGTTAGAACAAAAAATGAGAGGAATGAGGAAAATGAAAGATACCCTAGCCCTAATAGCGTCGAGATCGTAAAGAACAAGAGGTGACCGAGGAAGGTCAGGAAAGAGAAAGGAAGGAGCATGGCACAAGTAAGTGGAAGCAATGCCAGACTCAGTTCGGGGCCCCGTGTTCGCCAAACACATACTTACTAGATGTAAGTCCCCTGGGGGGTTAACAATTCGTGTATTAATAATGGTGCATAGTGATTTTATATCACTTGATAAAACTCGGAGGATGGATGTGCGGCGGATTGACAGAGAGAGAGAGAGAGTGACGCAGGCGGCTTCTGGTTTCCCTCTCGTTCAAACTCTTCGAATCCGACAGTGTACTCGCTGTGGGAATAAACATTCGCGAAACAAACACAGTTGGAACATTAAAAATCGTGTACAACAACAATTGCAGAGTAGCGCAGAGAGTATCTTTTGTTGGCCTCTCGGTCGACCGCCGGGTCCCACGGAAAATAAACATCGTCGTGAAGTGTGGAGAGAACACTTATCATGATGGGTTCTACATGAAAACATTTCCAAAACACGGGGATATGAAAAGAAGAAGAGAACGGGAGAGTCATTTCTCCTCAAAGATAAGCAATTCAAATATAGCGATCTTCATATAGGGCTCATGCTTTCTCTGTCGTGTATAGAACAGTAAAATGATTTAAAGAAGGTAATTGACTGAATACAGGTCGCATCGCATTTAAACGTTTTCTCTACCTGTAGAGGAAAATTGAAAGTAAAAAAACAAAACAACGACAATAAATCTGTCCCGGATAAACTTAAAACAAAAAACTTTTATTGTCAAAAAAAGCACTATGACCACGTGGAGGATAATAAACTAATTTACCCTCCGGAAGCAAGCAAGGGACGTATTCCATCAATTCCGATCAAGGGGCCTAAGGCAGAGGCGGATTTAACATTTCAACAGGAAAACTGGATTATTGGGGTTTGTCTGGTAAGTGAACGTAGTTCAGAAAAGTAAATTTAAAAAAATTAATTCTTCTTGAATCCCAATTTTAACTTTATTCTTAATTCTTTTTGTTTGGAATACAACAATTGCACCTTTATTGTTAAATAATTCGCAATGTTGAAATATTTCGTTGGTTTTATTTTTATGAATTTAAATTACTTACGTGTCATATAAAATTTGTTTCCTTATAGAACATATTGAATGTTAGAAAAAACAACTTATTGTTATGAAAATCTTAATTTTTGAAGACTTATCGGGGATCCGCAAAAAATAAAAATACCAGATGAGGATACATTTCTCATAACTACAGCTGTAAAGAATGTTTGATTGTCGCTCGGAGCAACCGCCTCGTGTTATCTTTCGATAGCGTTTGAGTGCGACGCACTTGAATTGTTTCTATTCACCTTTTGGAAACGGTGAATGGAGTTTACGAGAAAAAGTATCGATAGAGAAAAGTTATATAGAAGATATTTTGTTTCGGTTGTCACTCCCTCGTTCCCAAGAGATAAGAGGATAAGGGAAATAATAACAATAATAATACTCCTATCACATTGTACTGATCCGGAACGAACCGTGATTCCAACACAGAAAACCAATGACAATAGTTTTCTTTTATCCTCGGAATTAGTTAGCAAATATATTTGAACGATAAATAGACGATACGAATACTCGGTTAAAGGGAGATTTTACAGATGCACCTCTACTTTGGAAAGAAACACAAGTTTTTAAAACAATCAAATTCTTCAATCAAAAGAAACACAAGACTTTTTACAGAAAGGATAGGAGATCACAAAAAGAGATAAACTATTTCGTTGGAGCAAGTGAAGCGATGCGACTGAATAGAGTAACACGTAGAAGTGATCTACAAAAGTCAATTGATTCCTCGCGTCGCCGAGTTCCTTGGAACGTTAAAGACGTCTTGTTCTTGCAATTCTTGTTCGTAGGAAATGAAGAATGGCAAGAGGGGAGTTCAATTCAGTTTCACTTCTTACGTTCAGGCTCCGGAAACCTCAATTGCTTTCTTCTCTCACGAAAAACATTTTATGAAACGAAAAATAACGAAGTATAGTCGATTTCCTCGTATTTAATTGCCGCCTCGTTAATAATAACGCATAATGTATGTAAAGTAACTGCGATGCGCTAACGTGTCACTAGTAATTGAATTTCGGAAGCGGATGAAGGAGCAGGAAGCAAACGGATAAAGGAGAAAATTGAAGAAGGTTCTCGATGTAATTTGGTATCAATATTAGCGAGATTGATGAAAAATATATTATGAAAATAGTATGAAATTAGTCATATGTATGTTCTCGGCAAAAATTGTCTTTCTTCCAGTTTCTTGGTTCACAATGAAGCCTTTCACCTTTTCTATGTTGAGGGGCTGTATCAGGGGACCGGAAACCACGATCGCTGGCCGCAAGATACCTATGATACAAACAAGCAGCGGCGGATGTAAGGGGGCTATAGCCCCCCCCTTCCCCCTCCCATTGGACCAGAACTGTTTACATATAAAATTAAAGTTGATAAATGGCATACTATTAAGTTAAATAATTTATTGTTATTAATAATACCAGATTGTTAATTGTTAACTACTTATTCGATGCACTTTATTTAAAGATTTATAAAATTTATGTTGTGAAACTGTAATTTTTAAACAATCCCCCCCCTTCACTACGCTCTACATTCTTCACCGTAAACAAGTAAATAAAACACCCTCCTGTATATACTTGAGAACGATTCGTTGCAAATTAAACTCAAAGGATTTTCGTTGTAATGAAAATATTTTAACTGTTGATTTTTTCTTGAAAAATTCTTTCCTCGTCTAAAACCTTGTTTGCGAGTTAGAACGGGATTTGAAGCATTAGAAGAAAAAACCACGCTCCGTTGAGCGCAGGTGCAGTTGTGTCACATTCGACTTCGCGGCCGTTGAGAAAACGGTCGTTTCAAGCAACAGCTGTCGGGTTCGTTACGTAACTGCAACGACTGCGTACAACGTCGTGTTCCATATCTCTGCCTCCGCCTCCTCCATCCAAACTGTCAGGAGGCGGTGCATCGCAGACCAAAGGGCTCTCTAATGACCTTGATGTTGGCGAGCCCTAAAACCCCGAGAAAAAAAAAATCACAGACTGGAGAGTGAGGCGATCCAATGAAGGACGCCATTTCTTCGTCAAATTGACACGTTCTTCCAACACACATACGAAGGCTCTCTTTCAAAAAAGATTAACTAGTTACGTGTAGTTCGATTACAAAAGCGTGAATGAGTCATTCGACACAAATTTTTGGAAATATATTCATATGGGTATAATTGCATTCACTCCAACTTGACGGAAAAATCCCACGCGTATTCCACACTTTTTAGAATGGACGTCATTGTCCAATTGGTATTTTTCTTCAAAGATAAATATACCATTATTGTTTAGTGCGATGGTTTATCTACTTCTTCTTGGAAAGATTATTATTATAGATGCGTGGATCTAGAGCGCGTTGCAATGTAAAGCCTATGAAGGGTTTTGATCAGTCGAAAGCGTAATGTGTTTAAGGGAGCAGTAGAGGAGAAAGAATTAAATCACTTCAATATCTGTAATCGGCATAAACAGAGTGACATACGCTTACAACCATTTCAACTTCAAAAATATAGTTCGCCAGCCAACTGCACTCCCCGCAGCCAAAGAAAAGAAGCCCAAGGAGCACGTGAAAGATTACCGGAGAGAGCTACTGCCAGCACACAGCGAGCAGATTGCCGACTATTTCTGTCGCGTGGGCGTTTTACTAGTGTCAGCAGAATCTTACATTCGCCCACAGCAGCCGCTGCGGACCCAACCTCCGAATGAAGCAGTTCTACGCGCGCGAGTGGCACTGCACGCCGTCCTATGACAGCACACGAGACGACGACACCCGGCGCTTTCGCTTCATCGGTTACATCTCACGACAATAAATGAAATAATTGCAATTGTAATTTTTTTTTGTGGGGCTTTACGGCTCATATCGACATCAAAGGTCATTGGAACCCTAAAAACTTGTACAGGTAGGGAAAATGCACTTACGCACTAGGGAGAGCCAACATGACTCCCCCCCCCCCGCGTGTGGAACTCGTCGAATAATCAACTCTACCCACTAAAAACCCTCCTGATCTACAACACACCAAAAACATATCTCACAACATACATCGAATGGAGGGGGGGGCTACAATGAGGGGGACAAAAAATGAGAGGAATGAGGAAAATGAAAGATACCCTAGCCTTGATAGGGTCGGGATCGAAAAGAACAAGAGGTGACCAAGGGAGGTCAGAAAAGAGAAAGGAAGGAGCATGGCACAAGTAAGTAGAAGTAATGCGAGACTCAGCTCTGGGACCCGTGTTCGCCAAACACGTACTTACTAGATGTAAGTCCCCTGGGGGATGCAATTATAATTGATTTTGAAACACATTGGTTGCGTCTTATGGGAGAAACACTTATCATCAATAATGGCCAACTTTTAAATCACGAAACTCATGGAAGTTTACCTTCATTTGTAATACATTTTCCTTAGAATTCTTTTCATCACTCTCTATCTCCACGTCATCGGACCAAACGAAAACACCTTAACCTCACTCCTCTGCTCTCTCGTGTACTTCACACAAAAAGTGAAACTGAGGCTCCCGAATATTGTTTTTATATTTTAGTGGAAAGAAATTAACTCGTGTTTTTTCAAAATGTCGGGGTATAAAACAATTAGTATAAATATGAAGAATGAAAGAATTATACGTCTCAAGTGATTTGAATGTCTGGGAGCGTTAGACCCGCCTCGAAATATTTTAAATCAGGTGGAGAGAAAGAGATTTATCTCTCAGAAGATTAGGTTCCTTTAATGATCATTCTGCTGAATATAAAAAAATATCTTCAATTGAAATTCATAAATAATTATTCACGAAAAGAAGAAAAGAGAAAAGGAATGAGAACTTTTGGAGCGAGTTTTGTGTCGTGTGAACTCAGCTTTGAGAGAGAGAGAAGCAAAAATGAGAAATTTACCCCCTTCCATCTTCTTCTTCTTGTGAAATCTTTGGTTTGCAATCATTTCATCAGCTTTCTTCGCTCATCTGAAAAGGAAAGAGAGAGAGAGAGAGAGAACACGCACTCTGCTCTTCAGAATCTCTTATAAAGAGCCGGATACTTTGCCAAGAAAAGAAAAAGTATGAAACATCACTTCGTGCGCCCCATTTATTAACATACTTCATAAAACTGAAATACTTATCCAACACTTATACAAAGAAATAAATACAATTAAAACGTCACGTTCTCCTTTTGTTCAACGAATATGTCAGTGACGAGAGACAATAGCTACCGAAACGACTGACCCGTTTTACCGTCGGCGTCCTCTTCGGTGCATTGCTCACGTTTCTTGGGATGAAAATTGTTTTTGTCGAGAAGCATTAGCTCACACTATTCGTAGAGATATGAGATAGTTCTCCTCGGAGGGCGGCGGCGGCGGCTTCTTCCTATCGCTCACGACGGGATTCTGCGAATAGAGGAACACTGCGTACGTCACGAGGACAATGGCGACCACGGTGTTGGTGTAGATGGGAATCCCGAAGACGACCCAGCAACACAAGGGAGTGAAGACGAGCTCCAAGGCGCTCGCGAACGTCTTGAGGATGGCGCTCAGATGCTTCAGGAAGAGGCTGGTGGTGATACCGATGGCGGCGTTGTTCACCATCACCGCCACCACTCTCCAGGTGAAGAGGGACGACATGTCGGCGAAGGCGTCGCGGAGGCCGCCTCGCAACAGCAGCACCGCCACGTTGCACACGATGGATTCCGCGCACATGAAGATGTTGTGGACGAAGATGTGCACGTCGGATCCCGCCCTCGTCTTGAGGATCTTCTCGTTGCTCACTCCGGCCACACACGAGCACAGCGACTGGACGAACACGAAGAAGTGGTTCACGTTCAAGGAGAAGTCGGTCGCGCCCAGAACGGGGTCGATTTGCTTGACCATGCAGCCCGCGGTGAGCAACATCAACGAGAACCACTGCCTTCGACTCAGTCGCTGACCGAAGACCACTTGGAAGACGAGGCCGGTGAGGACGACGCGGAACTGCAGCAGCAGATAGTACGTCGTGGGATCGAACGCGGACAAGTTGACGAAGGCGAGGTTGTTGTAGACGCAGTACAACAGGGCCGGAACGAAGTACAGCAAGAGTATTCCGAAGCCCGCGTTCACCTGGCGACACAGAGCGAGCAGAGTGTGATCTCTGACGTAGAGCAAGACGGACACCGCGAGCTTCAACACTTCGGTGAGCAACACCACCGTCACCGTGTTGTACTCGTACGCGCTTCCCTTCGTTTGAGACGCCGTCACCAAGATGCCTTGAGCGACGAACAGAACCATGTAACCGACGAACACGTAAGGGCTTGAGCGCGTCGGGAACAAATTGTCCCATCTGATCGCTCCAGTCATTATTATTATTATTAGTATTCCTATTCTCGAACAATTGTCAAATGAGATTGTAGTACACAATTGGTTTCTAATTTGAACTCGTAACACAATCTAAAACTTATGTCACTCAATCCTGGAACAAAGTACATCTTTGGCGAACAGTTCGGCACTGGATGGTAAGATATTCTTTGTTTATCATTAGCCGCCATGACGCTCCACTTGTCCGTCTGCGCATCGTCGGCCACCTTCCTTCAATTCTCTTCCGTTCCTCACAGCGACCTCTCTGAGGAAGGTAAAACAGAAAAAGACTATGAAAATCAATGTTACAAATCAATTAATACAATAATAATAATAATAATAATAATTTAATATTGGAATTAATATTACGACGATAATTTAATATGTTCATATCATAACACGCGGCCAACAATTTTTATTCTCATCCTTAGGAGTTAAATGTCGAAATGATTTTAAAAATCCTTACCCTTAGAGCCCTTCGATCGGAATCGATGGAACGATGAGTCCCTTTGCTTTCGCTTCCGGAGATTAAATTAGTTTATTGTTCTCCAAGTGGTCATACATGGCAGTTTGTAACTTTTGCTTTTTTGACAAAATAGTGTATAATTATTAATTTAATTCCCGAGTAATTAATTTATCAGTAATAAATACAATGTTAAAAAAGTTCAATAATAAGTAATAATCAAAGATTTATCAAAGAAAGTAGCGCAAACTGCATACGACCTCCGGGGGCGGAGGTTCAAAAAACTAAGTTATTCTCTGGAAACAAGCAATGAACCATACCGTCAATTGCGATCAAGCGCCCAATGGGCAACAGCGGATTTAATATTTATTTATAAAAGAAAAAAAAATTAACAAACGGGGAGATATTATTATTATTATTACGAGTATTTATCACCAAATCGTAGATATTATATATGCAGTAAAAATTCGTGATTAGTGACATTTCCGTCCACGTATATATCGACACGTACCCGTGGGAAAACCGGAGAGAAACCCAGACCAGGATGAGGGGGATTGTCTGGGATTATGCGGGAGGACTTGTACGAAAAATAATTTCCTTGAGTACAATTACCACAATTACGGAAAAGTTTAAATTTTTAACTTGGTTAACAACGCTCACAAAGAATGTCATCATATAATCATCAATGCGTAAATGGTCCAGAAAATTTTAGTTCTTTTTGTGCCTAAGCGAACGGAAACCGGAAGACGTATCCACGTACTTTGAAGCATTAAAACGTGTGTGACGGTTCCCTGTTATTTCCTCTTCCAGTTTTTACTTTCTCATAGTAAGTATTTGTAATCGTGAAAAAAAATTCGAAAACGAGGTTTCGGCGGAAATATCCGTTTCGTTGACCCCTGATTCAGAAAAAGTTGTTTTTGGCTGGACTTCCGTCCGGTCCGTCCGTCCGTCTGTGCGCAGCACTCCTGACCAAACGGAAAAGCTTTTTGTTTTCATTTTTCGTATTTAGTGTAGAATTTACTTCTAACATATGCACGTACTTTCAATTTTCTTTTTACTTGAACACAAAGGGCACTTCACATGAAGGTCAAAGAACATTTTTGAATATTTTTCAAAAACTGGTCCAATGATTTTGCTTAAATTTTTGTACGTAATGTACAAATAATATGCATTACATCCGCATTAGCGGTATTTCGCTTGAAAGTTTGGTATAGACGCAGTAAAATAATTTATATCTGCTACATTCACGCATTTGTTAACTGTTTCAAGAAGCTTGAACAATATATAGCCGTGTGAATGCACCAAGCAAACGTAGAATACACTTTTCGTAAACTGAAATGAAAGATATGATGATGATACAATACATAGGAGGACAGCAAACGCACCGCAGACACGAAAATACATCAATTTCTGCCTAAACACAACACTTTTACGATATTTAGAAGACTGATATCTCGCTATATGTTTTAAAATATTATTCTGAATGTTTATATTAGTCTCAAATTTCAAATATAGGACAGTAATAAGTTCATCTAGCGACTTTGAGCATGAACAGAGCACTGGAAGACGACCAAAATATAAAGGAAATGACCCTTTCACTATAGAATTTTTCACTCTATTCTGTAGACGGAGAGAAGAGAAAACGAGAAAAAGTAGAAAAGCGCAAATGGTTTTGCACCACTAGTTTCCTTTCCGAGGTAACAGCATTTAAAAATTACACGAAAGCAAATAAGCTCCTTATTACGAAGAAGGTAACGATTACCGGATTGAAAAGAGTAATGGTAACAATACTATTATACTATAATAGTATTGTTACCATTACTATTTACAATAATGAAACTTGAAGGTTTTGACGTATGGTAAATTTGCCTGAGATCATGTTTTCGACAGCACTTTGCTGCCATCGTCAGTGAAATGTATTTCATACAAAAGAAAATAAAAAATGTAATAATAATAATAATGATAATAAAATAAACAAAAATGATCATTAATATAAAAAAAATTATCATGATACAAAGATATTCTACAGAAGATTATTGTATTAATACAATTATTATCTATTCAAATATTAATTTCTTATTTATTTTCTTTTTATATTTAGCTCCAATTTTTACCTTTAACACTGTATACCTTTTATGTAGGACTATAGCTTTTTAATTTTTTTTATTATATCGATTCACTGACAACGGCGGCCATGTCGTCGAAAACATATTCTGAGACGGATGCAAGTGCCGCCACGCAGGCAAAACCAGGAAGCTTCTAAACTCATTTATTAAAAGAGGATGTTACTTGACTTCTTGAGTCCTAACAAATTACAGCTTTTTGGCTCTTTACAAATGATAGTGAACACAGTAAATTGTTTTCTCGTAAGTAATACACAACATTTGTGGAGTTACGTTGTGTTCCATCGCATATAATAAATACGAATGGTGTAATTGCAGACAGGGCGTTTAAAATACAAAACAATCTATTGGTTTTAAAATCATTGCACATACTTTCTCAGTCTGCACTAGAGAGAAGCATTAAAGCCTTCTATTAGGAGAGGGTTTTGTCTTTTTAACACATTTCTCCATATTTTGGTCGTCTCCATTTTACCCCATTTAAAAATTTATAAAAGAAATAATTTTACTAGAATTTATATCACAGAATCTCTAATATACAAAATCAGTTCTTCCTTTTTTTGGGGACGTTAAGATCAGTAAGAATTATTTTTCTATTTCCAAGATATATTAATAAATACATAAATATAAAGATAATTCGGATATTATTATCGCGAGAACAAAGCAAGCAGAACATCAATATTCTTATATAATTTAATTAACAACTACAAAGTTAATTTCTTTGCAATTTGAAATTGCAAAATTATATTAATAAAAATTAATTTCTGTGAAACAGGCGATACACTTTTGTTTTATTTTACTTTCGCTTATTTCGTAACGCTCCTCATTTATCTCGTCTAAGAATTCTACAAGTGTTAAAATATTAAATTTAATATAATATTATTTTTAACGATTGAAATTGCTATAACACATTGAATTAAATAATTTTGAAAAATAAACAAAAAAAAATTTTCATCACACGTTGCATTCAAGACAAAAGAAAAAAGAAAAAAAAGAAAAAACACGCGACCAAATTAATTCTTCGAACGATAAAAAAGAAATAACGTAAAAAAACATCCCCACGTATCAAGTAATATGCGTGAACACAGCACACAGCAACAGCGCAAGTTAACAACAACAACATCCGTCAAAAGAACAAGCACTGGATTCGTCTCTGATATTCAGAACATTATTCTACTCTACCTCTGCTTCAAGGTTCTTCAAGCAGTAAACTAATGTGTGAGTGTAGGAGACAGAAATTATTTTACAGCGTCTATACCAAACTTTCAAGCAAAATACCGCTAATGCAGATGTAATGCATACTAACTGTACTTTACGTACAGAAAATTTAAGCAAAATTGTTTGAGCTTGTTCTTGAGAAAAATTCGAAACAGTACTTTGACCTCTTCATGTGAAGTACCCGTTTGTTTTCAAGCGAAAGCAAAATCAGAGCACGTGCATCGACAACAAGTAAAATCGATCGTAAATACGAAATGTGAATTAAATGGATTCATCCATTTGCTCAGAATCGCTGCGCACAGACGGACAGACATTATGTCAAAAAACCACTTTTCCGGAATCAGGGGTCTTCAAAACGGATGTTTCCGTAAAAATCTCATTTTCGATTTTTTTCACGTTTACAATACTTTCTGTATCCTACGTATATGAGAAAGTAAAAGAAAATTAAACAACTTGTTGGAACAGTTTTGTTCATTTCGGATGGCATCACTGATAATTATCTCTCCACTATTAACAGAGAATCCACAATATATTTATTTCATTTCGTATCACCAACATATTTGGCATTTTCACTTAAATTTATGAAATAATGTTCCCTCACGAAAGCAAAATATGAAGTGAAGAGTCACATCCAGATGCGTATCAATTTCTCTCTCCCCCCCCCCCACACCAGAAATTGAAAGAAATGTGTCCTTGTTGTATTTCTCTTAATACTTCTCGCACGCATAAATACAAAAATATGTACACAAACCTATATACACGATGTCATAACATAGAAATAAAATAAAATTGTAATGATCTTTAAATTTCCAAGGAACAAGTGATGCGGATTTTTATTTTATTTTATGCAAAATATCAAGCACCTCCACCAATAACTTTTTTCTTGGGGCTTTAATAACAAAATTAATAATAACAAAATTTATAACAAAATCCATCACTCTTTGAATTATTTTTGTATGAAATATTTTTAATGTCTGGCAAAAGTATATTAGTGATTTCGGCGTTTTGGGAGCGTGTTAAGGTTCTCAAACAATTACAGGATAATGGATATATGGTCAATGCATAATCTGAACGATACCACGGAGAGAAAATGATAGGATAAAACAGGAAATTTGAACTTTTACATCAATATGAAATGTATCACAAATTAATAGTTGAGGGCCACAAGAACAATAATCGAAATTAAACAGTAAGTGACGTGTCCCAAAACGATAATTATAAAATGTCTAAATGAATTATTTAAAATGAAATAATGAATACGAATTAGCCTCACACTGCCTGTAGACTGTGTTGTACACAAGGATCACTTAAGAGTGACTCTGGAAGATTAATTCCATGATACAATAAATAAAACAAAAAATACATACATATACACATGAATATATAATATGTGTGTGATATTCTCCCCACTCCGAAATACAATCCTGACTAACCCCTGGCGCCATCTAGTAGACAACAGATTCAAAATCCATTGGGACTTATTTACATAGCGAATTGCGGTTTCGTTACAAATTGATGAAGTGCATTTTGCCGACCACGTTCAGTGGTCCCTTCCATAAATAAATAAACTTTATTGTCAAAAAAACAGTACAAACTGCGTCGTATGACCACGTGGAGGACAATAAACTAATTTACTCTCCGGAAGCAAGCAAGGGACGTATTCCATCAATTACGATCGAGGGCCCTAAGGCAGAGACAGGTATAACATTTCAGCAAAAATTTCTAGATAAGATGAAAAAAATGTTATCTACTTCGAACTTTTATTTGTATTCGAGAATACGAAATTGATTTTTCTTTTGTACTGCTATCAGCTGCAATGACGCGATTTATGTTGTCTCATGTTTCCGGGAAGAGATGTTGGATAGAGGCGGATTCAAAAATTTCAGCAAAAATTCCTAGATAAGATGAAAAGTTAGCTAATAGTTGTAGTTCTAATAGAATGTCAATATGTTTGTAAATTAACGCAAAAAATTTACATGTACAAATTATTATCAAACTATAGATTATTCTGAGCATAGAGCAGAAAAATCATAAGAATTGAAATAACACTAAATTCACGATTTATTGTTACAATAAACACGCCACTAGACAAAGCCTAGAGAACCTGTATAAGAAATCCGCCTCTACCCGAAGGAAAACCGGAGAAAAACCCGGGCCAGGATGGGGCTACAGAATTAATGTACATAAACGTGCCAAAGTTGAGTATACATAAAACTAAATTAATATGAGTCATACGGCAACACAATCATGCAAGAAAATAGTTTTTGAAATTGTTATAAGTTATTTAAAAAGTGCTACAGCAATGGCGTGATAAAGTACAAGAAGGATTTAACTTTTATCAAAATCAATAAATTCTTTTACAGTGTAGAAGCACTGGTGCAGGAGGTAGTTTTCAACCGCGGATTTAAAGGTATTCAATTTCATAATGTCTTTTATATTCTTGGGTAAAGAATTATATAGAACGATTCCCGAATGGTATGGTCCTTTTTGGCAAAGAGTGGTTGAAACCCTAGACCGATGAATATTATTCCTATTGCGAGTATTGTGTTCGTGAACGAGACTGTTTCATATGAAGCAATGGTGGCATTTCAGTAATTCGGTCT
>NNCF01126430.1:229524-284875 GCA_002313205.1 Laupala kohalensis
ATATTTAATTCCTTGAATAAAGGTTTACAAGAGTTTCGGGGGTGAGATTTACAAATTATCCGAACTATCCTCTTCTGAATTCTGAAAGTTTGAGTGCTCTGACCGGATTTACCCCAGAAGGTAATGCCGTAACGTAAATGGGAGTAAACGGTTGCAAAATATACGCAACGGGAAACACGTGGACTAACTACATTAACTAAGATTCGGAATGCATAACACAATTTGCTTAAGATTGTCAACGTGACAATTCAATTTGAGGTTGTCTTGAATATGGAGACCTAAGAATTTTGTAAACGTAACAGTTTTTAATTGTGTTGCGTATAAAGAAAGAGAAACCTGGGGTAAAGATTTTGTGATACTATTGTGAAATGACATAGACACTTTTTCGTCAGTGTTTACAATAAGACGATTTGCATGGAAGCAAGCCGAAAGGTTTTGAGCGTTGGCGTGTTTACATAGTAAATTAGTGTCATCAGCAAAAAGAACCATTTTGCAATCTGATGTGGATGATGACATGTCGTTCAAACACAATAAAAAGAGTACAGGACCGAGAATTGAACATTGGGGTACTCCGCAAGTACGTGGCTTTGTTTCTGAAAGATAACGCTGAAGTATTTTATTTTTGGTATAGGATATTTCGACCTGTTGATATCTATCTTTTAAATAAGAAGTTAGCCATTGATGTGGAAGTCCACGAATGCCTAAAGAATGCAATTTGGAAAGGAGAATTTCGTGATAGAATGCTTTGGACAAATCAAGAAAAACACCCTGAGGATTTTCTCCACGGTCAAGAGATGTGGTAACATCGTTTAAGAAAGAAAATATGACACTTGTAGTGGAAAAAGATTTCCTAAAACCGTGTTGATCGTCAGAGAGAATGTTATTTTTGATAAAAAAATCTAGAAGGCGCTTATAGAACAATTTTTCTAGGATTTTTAAGAAAGTGGGTAGTAGAGATATTGGTCGGTAATTTCCAATATTCAGTTTGTTTCCTTTCTTGTGTAAAGGTTTCACTTTTACACAATCTTATTTAGGACAACTAGAGGTTATTTAATTCGACAATAACTACTCTATATTATGTTAAAATGTAAATAAATACGAAAAAATCAAGAAAAACGAATTGTAAAATGATGCAATAATTCTATGAAATTATGACGACGAAAACTTGGGTGCAACAATGCGGTAGGGTTTCTTTAAAAATTTGATTATTATGTGATAGAATGTGCACGAGAAAATCTAAATGCACCCTAACGTTTTACTCCTGATGCACCAAGAAACTAAATTAATGATTCCGTTTGTACTTACGTAAACTTTATCACACCTTTGAGAAACACTTGAATGAAAACAATACTATGTATATTAGGTCCGTTAGGCATGGTAAACCTTAGGCAAGATAAACCTTAGGAAAAGTTTTTAATGTTTTTTCCACCTAACACACACAAAACAAACAAATTTTACACTACAATAAAGGTAGGAACTAAATACAACAACTTAATAACAAAAACTCGAAAAAAAAATAATTAGGAAGATTAAACTGAAAAATACGGAGAGCTCGTACAGAAACGTAGCTAACGCCAGGAGCCAACCACTATTGTCTATCACAACGTACTATAAGAGCTTGGTGTATAACGTTATTCTCCTTATCTAAGATGACAAAGGTTGCGGCTTGAAGCGTCAGATCTTTTGGATAGTTAGTCGGTGGATGAGGTTGGTGGTTAACGGAATGGTGGTTGCAGTGTCGGTGCAGCGAAGTCGCCCACGAAGAATTGAAGAAGATGACCCATCGTTTTTGTGTTCATTGGAAACAAGTCCCGAGTTAAAATATTTCTTTGTCATATTTTCCGTTTGCATATATAATTAATTGATTACCGAATCGAAGGACCGTATTATTTTAATGAGCAGACGTATGTTTACATTAAACACACCGATACATAACCTAACATACACAACTGACGTCAGCCTTTTGCCTCAAGATGATCCACACAAAGGATTGAAATTTTGTGTATGCTTTTAGAGTAAATATAAAAAATAGGGTCCTTGGATTTGGTATTAAATATTTGTTTACTGCAAAACGAAGAAGAGATGAGAAATGGGGGACGAAATACGATGGAGCGTAAATAGGGGACGTAAACTTTGGGTCACGGTTCACTAAAATAAAATAAAAAAAACTCACATCGGGAGTTTTAATGATTTTTTAAAATTATTTCCTTATTAAATTAATAAATTTATTGTCAAGAACGCAGTACAAACTGCCATGTATGACCACGTGGAGGACAATAAATTAATTTACTCTCCGGAAGCAAGCAAGGGACGTATTCCATCAATTCCGATCGAGGGCCCTAAGGCAGAGACAGGTATAACATTTCAGCAAAAATTTCTAGATAAGATGAAAAAAATGGTATCTACTTCGAACTTTTATTTGTATTCGAGAATACGAAATTGATTTTTCTTTTGTGCTGCTATCAGCTGCAATGACGCGATTTATGTTGTCTCATGTTTTCGGGAAGAGATGTTGGATAGCGGGAATGTTTCTTTTTCCAATTCAATAAATAACGCGAGACTTATCACATGGACTTTGAATATTTTGTGAATGTTTCTACTTCGTCGGAAGTCGTCGTCAGGAGAAACGTTTGTGATCTCTTTTAACAAAATATATAAACTATTCGTCCGTAAAAGGTCGATTAGATTTATATAGTGGACGTTACTTGTTACGTTGAGGATCACTCCCCCCTTCCTCCCCCTCCGACTGTCCCGAGCGGCTGAAACACGCAGTCTCTCACACAAGCGGAACTCTGCACCACATTTTGCTGTACGAGCAGCGAGACGTGTAAAAACATAAACTACAATAAATAATTTAATTTTACGCGTTAATAATATTAGTTATATTATTTGCTTCGGTTATAATATTTTGTAATACAGTATTTCCTGCATAACACAAATTTAAAACTGCAATAATGTACTTCCTTTATATTTCTTTTCAACTCTTATGATTTTTAAACACTATACTCAGAATAATATATAGTTCGATAACAATTTGTATACGTAAATTTACAAACATATTTGCGTTAAATTACAAACATATTGACATTATATATGTATTATAACTCGCAGCAAACTTTTTATGTTATCTAGGAACTTTTGCTGAAATTTTTGAATCCGCCTCTGCCTTAGGGCCCTTGATCGGAATTGACGGGATGATTGTCCCTTGCTTGCTTCCGGAGAGTAAATTAGTTTATTGTCCTCCACGTGGTCATACATGGCAGTTTGCATTGCTTTTTTGACAATAAAAAATTATTATTATTATTATTATTATTATTATTATTATTGAGAGACCGGGTGTAAGTTGAATTTTCACACGTCCCTTGAGGCTGGAATCATCCCAGTTCGACTGTAATTCCGTTCGACTTGGAACTACTCCTGCGCTCACGTATCCGAGTCGTAGCGCAACTGAACGTGAGATCGGGAAAATGTCTCTGAACGCGGAACAAACGACGGAGTGAACGCGAAGTGTACCTACGTTCGTGGTTTTGTTTTTATCGTCAGCGTGAGTTCTGCGCTGCGCTCTTTCCAGACTCTTCCATTATATTGAAGAACAGATTAGACTGTTGACTACTCCAGGAAGGAAAGTCGACACAGCGTCGTAGAGGATAATCGGGGGAGTCGGAGGGAATTTCTGTTAGCTTTTTACTAAAATGTTATGTGAGGTAATAATTGAAAATTTTTTTTATCGACATTAATAATGAAAGAAATACAATACAAATATATTATTTAGTTACGGTACATGTCTGTATAATAATAAAATTACGTTAAAATTTCATTTTTAATTAATTTCAACTCACAAATTGTTGCTAAATCTCAATTGATGTCAATGGCCGCAATCTAGTTAAGAAGCAAGTTCGAAGAAAATAAACAATTCGTTGTAAAAGAGAGCAGAGTTGATATCGACGGACAGCAATGGTCAATGTTTTTTGAAAGTCCTGAATTAAAGAAACAAAACACGAAAGAATAGTCTATGTCTATCAACTTGTCTAATAAAATCATCTTGAAGTGGCACACGGACTCTTAAGGACTCTTGAGACCATCGAAGTACTCCTTTCCTCTTAAAACTATAACATCAAATACAAAGAGATTTGAACTTGAACAATAAGAGTAAAATTATGCATTTGACAAAATAAAATAAGTTTTTTACGTCCTGAAAAAGTGTTTCCAATGATTTTGTATAAGACATCTGGTGTTCAAACTTGCTTTCCCATAAATTCAAGTATCTTAAAGTCAGTGACCATTCTATACAGTTTGTGTGTACAACACTTAAGTTTCTTTTAATGTACAGGATATTAATTTAACAAAAAAAATCGAGTGCATCAGGATCGTAGCACCGTTTTTTCACAATCTTGCAAAAGCCGAACAAAAGTATGAATAATGACCTATCAAGCTGCTTGTAAGACTGTTTGAATTATCCTCTTTATATCATATATTTGTTAAATTTCATTCCGTCACGTCAAGGTATCGTGAAATAAAAAAACAACCTGGTTCTTTTGAACGAGTCACACATCCGCATCGACTACTTCCATTGTCTTTGGCGCCTTTCAAAATGTTCTTTTTTCCAAATGCACCGACCACGAATCACTTCAGATATACATTTTAAAATCATTTTTATGTAAATATCAAGAGAAGAGATGAAAATTATTGCTGTAAAAAGTATTCAATGCATTATTTTCTTTAGTGCTGTTACCTAAGTCTTCTCAGCAAATGACATTGACTCGACGAGGTGTCTGAAAAGAGTTAAAAATAGCTGCAAGTAGAAATCGTAAAGAAACGTATGTCACATTACCAGCACGCCAGGGCAGGAGCTGAAGATCAATTCACAGTCCTGCACCACACGTCAGCTGCTCCACTTGTCATGTCCACAATACATACAGCTACCTTATCTTTTTGTTACTCATGCTATTGAGCTAACTAAATCAACGCTGGAAAAGTTCGGAAGTTACGTGTATACCAGCGCAACGTAGTGTCTGATATCTGTACTACTTCTCTCGTCACTCGGCGAAAATTACGGAGATGAACGATAGAGCGCAGCATGAGGATTTTCCGATGCTCGGAGAGCATGCCTTATTCAGAGGGACCAATACGTTACCTCGATATCACTAACAAGGTGTATAATAGCGCCATCTATCTTCGAGCGAGTGGCTTGCATGGTCCTTGAAACGGTTGCCCGAGATCCCGGGAGACCTGGCAGCTCAACGCATTTCGCTGAAGAAGTCCGAAAGTCTGCGCATCGTTCATTGCACCAGTCAGGGATTCCCTTTCGGTTACATTAATACGCAAAGGAACCCCTAGCCTTTTTTGTTCTTTTTCTGCGAAACCGGAAGGAAGGAAGGAGCGAATCACTCAAATGAAGTATCGAACAACTTTTACAGCATTAAGAAGGTGCTAGACTCATTTATTGACTCACTGATTCCGGACAAATGAAATCACCGACCTGGGGCATTGCATGTGAGTTACGTAATGATCCATTTTGTATGACATCATCATAACAGCAGCTCTGATGTCCTAGTTACATAGTTACATAGATGAATAGAAAATTACACACATATGTCGTATTACTCGGCAATAAAATAGTCTTTTGCCACATGGAAGTGAACATCGATATTTTCATGGAGAATATAAGTTAGATTCAATTTATAATCATCCAAATCCATCATTATTCATCCCGAAATTCCTGATATTTCTTTTGTGGATATATTATCTACTCATCTTCTCTCTAAGTATTTAAAAAGAGATACGATAAGGGCACGGGGTTTTATGAGAAGCATTGTGAGGGCGAGATTCGGGTTGAGGAGTCTTAAGTAAGATGCAGTAATCTTGAACAATTAAAAAGAAGGCGTGTATTAATAGTGAAATACAAATATTAATAATATATATTGTTATTAGCGAAAAATATATTAAGCTTTTTTATCATAAAAAACGAGAGGCGTATCATTCGGGAATCGCTTTTTGTATAACTCCTTTCCCAAGAAAAGGAACAAATATGTCTTTAAATTCAAATCCCTTCAAATCCACGCGTAAGACGCGTCATCGCTGTTATAATGTTAAATAATTTATTGATTTTAATTAAAGAAATTAATGTCTCTCATACTTTATTACATCATTGCTTTAGTGCTCTTTAGCCTCACATATTAAATAACAATTTTTTTTTCTTCCATGAATATGCAGAGTTCTTGTTCCGCGTATCGTATTCTATTTCTTCCTCTGTATTCGACCTTGAAACGATTGTGTGAACATTGTCGCTTTTGTTCCTTTGTGCCCGGGAGGAGGTTTTTCTCCGTTTCTTCTTCCTTCGGGTAAAAGCGGATTTATAGATAGATCTATTAGGTTCGGACCGAGGATCGAGGATGGTATTAATACTTTTGCTATAATTAATTTAATAGATACAACTATTTTTGTTAATTCTGTTCTTTTAATTAATTACACCAGTGCCTTTGGGCCCTTGATCGGAATTGACGGGTTGGTCCCTTGCTTGCTTCCGGAGAGTAAATTACTTTATTGCCCCCACGACTTAGTCATATGCAACTGTTTTGACAACATTTTTGTATTTTTTTGTCAAAAACCCTTCTCTCAAAATCACAATTTACAAGGCCGAGAAACTTGCTATATCATGCCATAATAATTGATTTAATATTTCCATTTTTTATCTTGTTAAAGGGGACAAGCCAATATAAAAGTATTTAATATATTAACATCCTGTGTTTTTTTTCTGGAAAAGAATTACCGATATTCACTCGACGCAAATATACAATACCCAAGGGCAATCTACAGTTTGTTTGGCGTTTAATAGTTACAATCTTGTGAATGGAACCAATTTTACGGTCAATCTTTTTTTTCCTGTTAAATTATTCTTTTTATTTCACAAGAAGAAATGTTTAAAATTGGTTTGAATATATGATGCATAGTGATAATAATTACAAACAGTCTCGTTATTGTGACATTATATGTGATAACGTCTACACAGAAATAGAAATATGCGAAGTACTGATATTTTGGTGAGCAGCGTATCTGTACTTAAATGGGAGAACTAAACAATTCAAAACTGTGGTTTTATCCTGTTTTCTTGTCATACATTTGGGTAATGTTGATGTAGTATTTTTTATCTTTAGATTTTGGGGGTACAAAGCTATTGCATGTTGAACTTAAACGTTTTCAGTGCAAGGATGATACCTTAGTTGCTTCACAGACGAAAAGTTCCGACAAAATCAATGTTTGTTGTAATCACCAATAAATCACAAGAGAACCATGTTTTCAGTATGTTGGGATAAACCCTTATTATATGTTCTACTTTTAAAACGTGGTTCAAAAATTAGTTTCAAAATTTAAACTTATGAAAATAATAGAAATAGTGTGGTAAATAATAATTAAAATCGAAACCATAATTTAAAATAATAATTTAAATTCGAAATAATATTGTTTTTGGCAGAAATATCTTAAACCGGAAAATGCTTGCAAACCCCTCATAAGAAATGAAAATGGGGAAACGCATGTTTGTCCTCTTGATTGAACTGTCGTTGGTGAATATTACTCATAATTATATAAAACCATTTTCATACATTTGCTATTTTCATTGATTACGTAAATAATTTTGTTCGTGTAACGATTGAAATTAACAGACGTGTACCTTCTTCACCATAGAATGCAATTTCCTTTATTACATGCGCTCGTACAAAACTATATAAATGAGAAATTTGATTTTTCGGAGAGAGAGAGAACATATCTTCAGTGCTATAAGACGGTTTTTTTTCAAAATATAAATTTCATATTATTTTGAAAATTATTAACTTTCAAACTCATTTCCTGTTATTATTTCACATTATATTGAAAATTATTAACTTTTCAAAGAAGAAGGGGGTAGATTATTTTTAGAATGTTTCAATTTATTTTTATTTTGTAATTTATATTTTGAAAAAAAAAACCGTCTTATAGCACTGAAGATATGTTCTCTCTCTCTCCGAAAAATCAAATTTCTCATTTATATAGTTTTGTACGAACGCATGTAATAAAGGAAATTGCATTCTATGGTGAAGAAGGTACACGTCTGTTAATTTCAATCGTTACACGAACAAAATTATTTACGTAATCAATGAAAATAGCAAATGTATGAAAATGGTTTTATATAATTATGAGTAATATTCACCAACGACAGTTCAATCAAGAGGACAAACATGCGTTTCCCCATTTTCATTTCTTATGAGGGGTTTGCGGCCGAAAAGACCTTTTACATCAATAAATAATGAGAGAATTACGAAAAAATCTTTTACTTCTTGTAACGAAGAAGAAGATTTGCAATGGACTTGAGATCTTTTCGATAAAACAATTACCAAGAGTCCTTCCTGGATTTCAATGAGTATGCGTCGTGATTTATTGTTGGCCAACCTGTTTCTTTCTTCAATTTCCTTGTTTTGTTGACAAAATGACAAAAATTTTCAATGTGGGTTCAAGAACAATTATAGTTGTTTCGGAGCAGCGGAAGCGGTAACACCTTTTTCCTCTGCCCTGTGAAGGCGCGAAACTTGCTACGCTTTATACGAGTGGTGACGTCATTCAATCAACTTGTGATTTACTATTATTAAGTATTCGACAGTGAGAGCATTTATTAGAAGCATCTTAAAGTGTTTTGGAATGGCGCGCCAGCAGGCACTGCAGCGCTGCAGTGGAGTGCGGGAGAAAGAGAAGAAGACTTAACAAATAATCAGAGTAAACGTCAAAATGCAGAGAGCGCAAAGCAATTACTTAGTAATCATTCAAATATGGAGCAAATCGTTGTTGCAAACATTCCAACCGCTAATAAATATGCATTGTTCAATTCTGTGTCAAATGAAGTGCAGGAAAAGCAAGAGAAACAAACAGTTATTCCCCCAATTTTCATTCATAATGTGGAAAACTATAAACTACTGATAAATGATTTAAAAGAGATCGCACATAAGACTTTTGATACCAAATTATTTAATAAATCGGTTAAAATCAGACCATCAACTATTGAGGATTTCAGAAAAATTATAACTTTTTGTAGGAAAGAACAAGTAGAGTTCCATTCCTTCAAAGGCCCATCACAAAAAACTAGAGAAGCTATAATAAGGGGTATCCCAACAGACTACAAGGAAGACTAGGTTACGTCAGAACTAAAATCCTTAAATTACCCTGCAATTAAAACTTCTAGACTTTATAAAAATAAGATTCCTATTCCATTATGTGCTATACAGGTTGAAAATAACGCAGACACCAGAGAGTTATGGAAACTTGAAAAACTGTTCTACGTTGTGATCAAAGTGGAATACCGGAATAAGTCTAAAAACTCCATTCAATGCAAAAACTGTCAGCGTTATGGTCATAACAATTGTAATAGAGTGCCCAGATGTGTTAAGTGTTTAGAATATCACCATTTCTCAAAATGTTCCAAATCTAGTGATACACCTCCAAGATGTATAAATTGCCTAGGTATGCACCCAGCAAATTTTAAGAAATGTCCAGCTTTAAGGCTAAACCGAATACCTCCCTCTCTAATCACACAAAACCCTTTTACAGCATTAGATCTAAACCTCCCAACTTTACAACAGAATTCCCTCCATGACCAGATCGCCGTCAAGTGAGGCCACCTCACCGCAGTGGTACCTCGTACGCTCAGGTAGCTCAGGTACCAAGGCGAAACGTCAAGTTACCCAAACGCTACGTCACTAAGCGAGGAAGATTTACTTAGAGAAATCATTACTGAAGTCATAAAAGCAATTATGCCTCAGATCCAGACAATAATTCAATCCACCATTCAAGCAAACCTACCCCTAATAGCGGGAAATGTTTTCAAATCAAACAAATTTAATTTTATTAAACTCGAATGCAAGTGGTCTAATAAGACAGGAAGAAGAATTCACACACTCCATAAAATATTATAACATTGATGTAGCGTGTGTGTCAGAAACACAACTAAATGACTCGAACAAGTTCAAAATAGCCGGCTGTAATATTTATCGAAAAGACAGACTAAGCACTAAACCTTCTGGGGGTGTAGCTATTATAATTCGCTCTACCTTATAACATTATCAAATTCATAATTTTTCGAATACTCAAGTAGAAGCTACAGGAATAACTGTGAATCAGGAAAATGCACAGAATGTAACTATCAGATGTATTTACAGACTCCCTAGCAAACAATTTAACGAAAATAATGTACTACCGCATCTATCGGGGCAAAATCCGTTCTTGTATGAGGAGATCTAAATGAAAAATACACCAGCTGGGGTTGTAAATCAACCACTAAAGCAGGCAAAAAACTGAAACTACTAACAACGTCACATAATATCTTAATAAATTCTCCAAACTCACCGACTCATTTACCCATATAACAAGAAATTCAACCCTGATATATTAGACTTGGTGCTTTCAATGGACAACTATTTCAACACACCCCACCAGAGTTAAATTCTGATCGTACGCCAGTTATAATCACATTTAACGCTAATATTCCACCCCAGCGATTAAGGGAATAGTAAATTAGGTAAAATTCCGTACATTTATGACAAACAAATTAAACATACCCACCCATCAAGATTCTAGTGAAAAAATTGACATGTCAATAACCATTTTGACATCAACAATTGAAGATTCTGTAAGTAACTCTTACCTAACAACAAATCGCGACTTCACAATGAAAAAGAAACAAATACCAGGCTTTATACAAAACCTAATAAAAAGGAAAAGGCTCCTTAGACGGTCATGGCAAAAATACCGCTCAGAAGAAACTAAAAGAAGTATCAACCGGCTAGGGGGACTAACTCACGATCAACAAAACAAAAAATCGATTTAAAAATGTTCAATTCTCTTTGGCGCTAACATGACGCATTCTCGTGTCGTCACCATTTGGATTGCGAAAAAAATTCCGTTTCAGAAGTAGAGACTTTTACGTATTACGCCGACTCTGTGCGGCATCGCACGGGAGTTTTTGTAATTGCGATTCTTTATAATTTAGTGTTGTTTTAAATATCAAGTTCACATAAAAAAACACACAGATAACTTAATTAGTTCTTCATCAGGTATTGTGAGAAAGAACGAAAATTACAAATTAATAAAGAACGATAATTACAAATTATAATTCGTACCTTGAAAATCGGTATTTAAAAAAATGTTTTCTGCAATATCCCGTCGCGATTTCAAATTTCTACGTTTAATATTTTTCTCTCAGCTTTCATCTGTGTGTCAGACATATTCAGGACCAAAACCGTGAAAGTTTATATAAAATAAACTGAGATAATGTCTCAATTAGTTCTTCAAATGCAGTGGAAATGCCGAAAATACAAAAACGTACACTTAACCCCAAATCACCAAGCGCTTTAAAATGAAAATTTAAAAAAAAAAAAAAATCTTTTGTTTGCTTTCGAGCCTTTAGAATACAAAAGTGAAACACGGCGTCAAAGTGTCGATTTCTCATCTCGTCTGTTTTTCCGTGTGTGATGTTAGTGATGTGTCAGTTCGTTAGGAGAACGGACCAAATTTACGCAAAACACCACACATAGCTAAATAAATTATGGAAAGTTCCAGAGCTTGGATTTTAGTCGCATTATTATGTAACACACAAAATCGAGTTGACGTTTAAATTAGTTCCCGAGATGAAGGGGAAAAAAAAAATAATAGCACATTGTCAACGCGTACCACGAAATTATGAAATCATTTCTGCCCCTTTGCACTAATTAAGTGAAACATTGAAGCCAAAATCTAGTGTCTAGATATTTAAATTAAAAAACACTTACTGACGAAAACCAAAATGATCTTCGTGTGTTAGTTCATACGACCGAGTAAAAAAGAAAAAAAATAATTAAAAAATGTAAATTGTAAGACTATCTTTTCTAGTGAAGGCAGGTTCCTCACTGCAGCTACTAAATAATTGGGGCCACAATAAAATCTCGAAACATCAACGCGACGTGTGTCCTTCTTGTGACAAGAGATCATTTGATCAACTCGTTTCTAACTCAATGAAGTAGAATAGAAGCGAGATGATTTCTCGAATTAATTGAATAAAATGGCACTATTTTGTCCCCCCCCCTCTAGCTTAATCTCCTTTTCCCTTCTTTCATATGAAATTTGGACTTAAAAATCCCAATCCTAGCCACAATGAACAAATTTATAACACAAAATGACAGCAGTTAAATTAACTAAATTTGAGGCGTATTTCAAACATATCTTCAATTACTAATATAAAGAAAATAAGTTCTGTTTTGTTTCCTACCTGGTTCTATGTTCATTCCATCTTGCTCGTGCTTTCTCTCTCTCTCTCTTTGATGTGGTTTACTTTTATTCGCGTTCTTCCTATAAGAAGACGACCTTCTCCCAGGACGAGAAGGAACTTGGACGTCTCCCTGAGCATTCAATGCCGCACTGCATTTCTTAACCTCACATTTCTGTCCAGACAGGGGATCATCTACACAATTTCCTTCATTAGGAGGAGATAGAAAATATGTTGAATAATAGTAATAAATAAGCGGGTAAAGAAGTTTCTGCGATTTGCATTTTATCTAATCAAAACATTACCTTATTTTTAAAATAAGGTATTGAGGAAAGATAAACTTCTTAGTTTACTCAAACGAATGTAAGTTTAGTACTTACTTTGTAAGAAATGAAATCAAGTCGACCAACGTGAAAAAAAAATAGTGTCCAATCAGTTGAACATTTGCATAAAGAATTACATAACTTCAAGATCAATCCTCTCGATATAAAAGACAGAAATAAATATTAAATAGTGCCATGAGTGGATTCATGGTGACTCAAGAAACAAAAGGTTGGCCATGGTGCATTTAAGTTTGCAACATGACCTACTTAATCATTCCGGGGATTATCGTGTTTACAAGGCCATCCGACATTGCTTTCGAACTCGCGCCAAGTCTTGGACATGTCTCTGGCGCTATTTCATTGTAGTATTTGTAATGAAATGCTATTGAAGCTTATCTACATGGAGCATTAGCAGGAGTAGTTAGTAATAGCAAGAGTCAGTGATACTAGGAAGGTTCGCTTTTCGGTAGCCACAGCTATATGAACTGGGACATTCATGTGAAAAGCTTCGAATTTTATTTCTGGCCCCGCCGGGCATTGAACCTGGAGTGACTTGGTGGAGAGCAAGCACGCTACCACCTGAGCCACTGCTAAGGCATGGCTTCCTCCATCCTACATTCCTGTGTCATGCATTATGTGGCAACGGTGTACCGTTGGTCTGCTTGGTTAAATGCGTTCACTTTATTTCAGCGAATGGATTTTGCTTACGCATTCGTATTCTTCATGTAAAATGAAATTGAACTTCAAGTAATCGTTTTTTAATTGCGGTCACGCTATATTATTTTACCATCTATAATACTGACGACTATATATGAACGTGCCAGCTTCTCTTTGGCCGGTGTTGTCAAGCGTTAGACTCTGGCCTGGTAATTGTAGGAGGTCGTGGCCAAGGTAACAATTTGAACTGTTATAGAGAGTAGTACTTCAAAGTTAGCGTAAGATAGCACCACTTTCATCCCTATTCTTTCTATGTCGAGGGAATCCAACGATCCCGCGACGTGATTCCATTTCCGACCATCCGATCCGCGAGGGCGCCACAGAATCCCCAAATTATGGTTTTGCTTGTTATTTGTTTGTGATATGGGGAAAGTTTTCTATGATAAAGTAGGTCTTGTTTTGCAACTGTCTTGTTTGATCACGTCTTTCTCGCTGAGACGCAGAAAGCAAAATTGCTCCTTGCAATGAGATTGGATGTTTCCACGCGACGTTTCTTCAATCTATTAAGGTGGAATGAGGGAATCAAATTACTAACCAGTAAGACGCTATAAGAATAGGTATTCTCATGCCGCCATTTTGGTCCAAAATCAGCTTATGCCTTATGTTGTACGTTCCATGACAACAACATTACTTAGAGTTTTGTTAACAGAAGAAAGTAGCAGGTTTCGATACGAAAACATTGAGTGCACAACAAATATGCAATAGACTTCAATTCATGAGAATTTAATTCATGTTTTTGAATTTATGCTCATATGATAACAACTCCAAATAAATGAGATTCACTTATAGTACCGTTGTTTATCACATATGGAAATAATCCTAGAATTATTATTTCTTATTTGAATAAATATCACTGAAATTTTTTTTTACTGTGTTTCTTTCGTTCTTTTTTTTCAACAGTGTTCGTATTATTGTAATATTTACTCAATGCGGAACTTACAACATGCATCAGCCGATTTCGGACCAAAATAGCGGCATGACAATACCTATACTTATAGTGCCTTACTAATCAGTTAACATTTGTAAAAAAAAAAAAAAATTAATGAAAATACTTTTAAGTTTACCTTAATACTAAATATCACAAAAGATTGATGAAAATATTTTCACATTACGTAAAAAATATTTCGCATTATTTACAATATCGAATTGAAATGAGAGAATTAAAAATTAATGATGTACTTGTAATATGGATTTTATTAAGACTTTTTCAAGTGAAGATCGTAGCAGTGGATATTTCTACTTGTTCAAATTCGGTTTCTTGTTTCATTTTCCAAAAAATAACTAAAATAAAATAATCTGACAAACTCAAATATCTCACGTTAAAACAAGTCATTTGAATTCACCACGAAGGATTCTAGTGACCTTGACGAGTCCTAAAGCACCACGCGCGCAAAAAAAGAAGAAAAAAATGTTTCAGGAGCCAAACAAAAGCAGTTTTCCATCGTTAATAATAATAAATTTATTGTCAAAAAACAGTACAAACTGCGTTTGACCACGTGGAGGGCAATAAACTAATTTACTCTCCGGAAGCAAGCAAGGGACGTATTCCATCAATTCCGATCAAGGACGCTAAGGCAGAGGCGGATTCAAAACTTCCTAGATAAGATAAAAAGTTAGCTGCGAGTTATAATACATATATAATGTCAATATGTTTGTAATTTAACGCAAAATATGTTTGTAAATTTACATGTACAAGTTATTATCGAACTATAGATTATTCTGAGTACAGTGTTTAAAAATCATAAGAGTTGAAAAAAAACCACTAAATAATTCACGATTTATTGTTACAATGAACACGCCCCTAGACAAAGCCTAGAGAACCTGTATAAGAAATCCGCCTCTACCCGAAGGAAAAACGGAGAAAAACCCGGGCCAGGATGGGTTTTGAAATGAAGGTTTGGAAATATAACCGCATACCAACCTTGCTGTTCTTTGATTTTGTGATAAAACGAGTCAAAGGCTGTACACGTGTTTGGAGCTTAACTTAAAGATATTTTATTCATAAATACAACATAAATAAAGAAAATGAACTTTATTGTCACGAAAATAGTTGTAAACTGCGTATTGCCACGTGGGGCGTAATATACCAAGTTTCCCTCCGGAAACATGCGAGGGACGTATTCCATCAATTCCGACGAAGATCCATGCAAGGAGAGTGCTGGATTTAATATTCATGAATTAAAAGAAATACGTACTGTTTTCATATTATAAAAAAAGCATTTTCTATATTTTGACACAATTAATTGAACAGCACACCTGCGGCCGGGGCAGGAGGTCCCGAGTTCGAATACCTGTCAGTCGCAATTTTTCATCCGACCGCTGACGATTCATCCACGAGATCAAATCCTTCAAAATACGTGCACACGACACTTATTATTTCAACCTCTAATGTGTTCTGAGTCCGCTCGCCGGTTATTCGAATCGTTTCTGTGCGGTAGATAAAACGTTTCATCTCTAATTATCTAACGTGTAAAAAAGCGCTCGAATCCATTCGTGACGCATTTTTAAGATGTAAATCAACGAGTCGCGGAGGAAGAGTCAAAGGCAGCGAAATTTCGACGATTTTTCCTCTCGTGTCAGCCGACTGGAATATCTTTCCCTCATTTTAATTAAATGAGTTGTGAAGCGAACTTTCTGGAAACTTCGAAATTAAATCTCGCTTCACAGTTAGCACCTAAGAAAATTAGAACATGTTGAAATACATTGAAAGTGCTGTCAAAATAATTTTAGAATGGGTGATAGAAACCTATAATCCATTAATGGGGAGGGTGAATTCGTGTTTGCGTCGCGAGATAAAAGTTAAAAATGGAAAACAATGTTCGTCAAGTTACAGTAAATTTACGGTTCAAATGAGTTACAGTGATCGTGCCAAGCTTCTCGGTTGACCCAAAGAGAAATGGATCATCTAAACATTTTCAAACAGTCCCACTCATGTCTCTGGGTTTGCGAAACCTGTTTGTCCTCTTAAAACAAATCGTCCTATTTACGTGATTCTTATTTTTTAATTCATCGATATTATCTCTGGCAACGTTTGCGTATATATTATTGTTACCTCAGGTATCACAAGTCATCGGCAATAAACGTAATTGACTATCGAGTCGGAGACTTGTGTCCGTTTTCAGAGCTTAAACGGTTCGACAGAGGTGACAACAATGAAAAAGGCGATATCGTTCGACTCGTTGAGTTCTACAACAAATGCCTATCGACGAAGGTTAACGTAAATTACCGAGAAGAAAAAGTTGGGTTAAAATACTTCAACTTTAAAGAGTAATTCATGTTAGTAAAATACATCCTTATCATGTGAAATGCATTCTGTGTTTACAAAAGATGGAAATTGTCTTTAAATCGTAAAATTTGGACGAATAGTTTGGTTTTCACAAGCGTTTTAGTTATAGAAGCAGCAGTCGCCTCGGGAGGACCAGTCGAGTATTCGACTGACGCGCGTGGAACGTGTACTTCTCGACAAACAAACTTACCATTTTCGACTGTTCTAAGAATAGTTACAATGTGACGTAACAAAAGCACAGTCGAAGCCTGTCGTCGTCGCTTAAGAAAGAACACTGCCCATGTGACAAAAAAAAAAAAAATTCCAGGAAAGCTGAAAAACCTTAGTGAACATCGGTGGTTTTATCGTTATAAATTAATAAATAAACTTTATTGTAAAAAGGCAGTTGAAAACTTGTGTTATTCCCTGGAGGATAATAAACTAAGTTACAGTTGGTCGAACCAAGTTACATATAGTTATATTTAGTAGAAATGAGCGATGGCGTGTTTAGTGGGAAAAGACCGCATCAGCTCATTCTGTTGGATTTTCGAGGAACTACGTCGTGAGATGATGTTAAATGCGTATGTTTCCATGGAGATACAAAACACACGACTTCCGAAAACATGTCACTTAGGCGAATGTTGTTTCTTGAGCGACGTTGCGTCATATGAATTTATGAGGCATGAGTAGTCGATGGTTCTTCGTGTCAAACAAAGAGTCTTATTTGAATAATTTAAATATTTTAGCGACATGTATGAATATTTACATAAAACATAACTGAATTATGATGGTTCAGATGTATAGATGATGATAATAAGATGTCGATAGATACATCTCAGCCCCAATTGTTGAGAGAGTTAATTTTTATTCATTTTGAAGTGAAAAATGATTTTGCATGGATTTTTATACAAGGTCGTGAAGCATTTGTATTAAATACTAATCGTATAATTTTTTTCCTGCTTATAAATAAAAATTAACATTTGACACTTAAGTCTTACGGTTTTTGGGGTCGAGAGAATCTTTGTTTTGCGACCGCACAAGATCGAGAATTCATCTCTTCATTCAACATTTTCCGGTTTTTATAAAAAAATGTCAAATTTTAAATACACATTTGCAAGAAATATATCAACATAATGTGAAAGTTTGGATTCAATCGATATGACAGTTCTCATCGAATAAAGAACGAGAAACGTTGAAAAACCTCCCATAATGACGAAGTCAGCCGCGATGAGACGTCTCGCTCGATGTGAGGATCGCGGCAGAAGAGAAGGGCGGCGACAGCGCTTTGAATAGAAGCCGAGTCCAAAGGCGTTGCACGCTCCTTTGGGTGGTTTCTTAAAATCGTTACATTGCGTTACGGCTGGGAAGAAGGAAAGATATTGAAAAAAATATTTTTTTTTTGCAATCAATCGTTATGCGAGAGCCAAAACTAATGAGGGAAACAATTAAGTCTGAGTATCAATTTTTTTCCGCACATTTTCCGAAATCAAAGAAAAACTTTTCATAACGGGGGCAGGTTATAGGGGTAGCGTCACGTAATTATTGGGGAATGTAAGAATTTTCGTTACACGTAACTCTACGGATGGGAGTGGGGGTGTTAAAAATTGTATTTTAGCGTTCCCTAACTCAAAGACAGTTCCGAAGGTTTTCAAATTGAGAGAGTTCAGTCTCTTTTCGAAGCGATGTGGGTATTCTACTCAGCTTCATTGTCACAGAGTGAACAATGCGCTGGGCAACGCTGGGGAACGGTCGCGTCGATCGGGCGCGTAGCCCCTCTGCCAAAATGCGGCGACGCCTTCTTTGTCTGCGCTGTCTTCAACCCCCGACTGCGTTGTTCCTTCATGGAGGAACTCTTTGCAAATCAGGTGACTTTATGTATTAGGTGACGGCAAGGTGTTGCCCCATCCTGGCCCGGGTTTTTCCTCCGTTTTTCCTTCGGGTAGAGGCGGATTTCTTATACAGGTTCTCTAGGCTTTGTCTAGGGGCAAAGGGTTTATTGTAACAATAAATCGTGAATTTAATGGGTTTTTTTCAACTCTTATGATTTTTAAACACTATACTCAGAATAATCGATAGTTCGATAATAACTTGTACATGTAATTTTTTGCGTAAAATTACAAACATATTGACATTATATATGTATTATAACTCGCAGCTAACGTTTTATCTTATCTAGAAACTTATGCTGAATTTTTTTGAATCCGCCTCTGCCTGAGAGCCCTTGATCGGAATTGATGGGATGGTCCCTTGCTTGCTTCCGGAGAGTAAATTAGTTTATTGTCCTCCACGTGGTCATACGCAGTTTGTACTGTTTTTTGACAATAAATTTATTATTATTATTAGTTTTGAATTTTTAGAGGAAAACATTGTGTCTCTTTCTAAATTATTTATTTAATAAATAATGAGTTCTATAAAAACCATTAAAGATACAGTGAAATAATAGAACAAATAGTGTTTATATTATTTTACATTAGCGTCCGTAGTCTTCACCAAGTCATCCCGGGTTCAATTCCCGGTAGGGTCAGAAGAAAATTGTAACTTTTCACATGAGTGTGCCAGTTCATATAGCTGTGACGACTACTGAAAAGCGAACCCTCCTTCGTCTATCCACCTCCTAGTATCAATAACTCTTTAACGAACAACTTCTGCTAAAATCCCTCCATGTGCGTGAAGTCGGTGAATCCAACTAAGCGGGGTCCACCTACTAACAACATCCTCTCTACCTCCTATCGCTCCATGTAGATAAGTTTCAATTTCCCACTTACAATACTACTGTAACAAGTGGTCTGTCTGTATTCAATGGAGTAAAACAATGATTCAGTGAGTCCTTAACACTGCACCTCACAAAATTACCTTCCCTCCATCTGATGGAGGTGGAATTACTTCTTAGCACCGTTACTTCACCCTTACTCTATTATTATTATTATTATTATTATTATTATTCTCATTAGAATAATATTTTGTTTCTTTTTCAGGTGCTTTCATAACTTGACACCATGGTCCAAGTTCTCAAAAATGTATGGAAATTGGTGAGTTTATAATAATAATAATTATTATTATTATTATTAAAATGCAATTATTTGGAATCGATTATTTGTGTCTACGAAATCATTTTTCAACCACATGTAATCTGCAATTTTTGCGCATTCTCCGATAAGTGAAGTAATATTTTATACGAGATGAAAGGAAGAGAGCAATAGTTAAAATATTCTTCTCTCGTGAGAGTCAGTCGCTAAAAAATGTTTCTGTCTGAATTGTTGTCGCACTTTTTCTCCTCCAGCGTCACGTTAGCGTTCTCCTCGATTTCTTTCGAAACGAGTTTTTTTATCATAAGCTTTTCCCGAGTGAAACGGTCTCATTCATTTCCACGGCGTAATCTCAATCGAAGAAATATTTTAAACTTCGAGAGAATAAACTTTCTTCGCGTTGTTGTAGTTTAATGACGATATCAATATTTTAATGAAAAATTGAACATTCGTCATTCGTATCGTCACGTGGCAGAAAGGTCTTTTCAGAGCACGAGACCTGCACGGAGGAAGGAAGGAAGGTGTGCATCGTACGAGACGATTTCGGATTCGACACGATCGTCTACCGCGATGGAGACGCGCTTGTGCCACGAAGCATTTTAAAAAGTTTGTCCAGTTGCTGCATTGGTTGTGATGTATTGTTACGTCTTTGAAACGATACACTCCTCTGTAGCACCGCTGTAGTATGTTTGTTATTCTCATGTGTAATTTCCCTTTTATTATTATTATTTATTCCCATAAAATATGTTTGCGAACGTCGTAACAGAGCGCTAGGTAAAGTGGAACGTCGTTTCAAAGCAATAAACTCGTGCCAATACATACAAAGACGTACAATTCATTGCAACCAATAAAAAATGGACGAATTTTGTAAAATGCTTTGTGGCACTAGGGGTGGGAAAATAACCGATCAAGAATTTTCGTGTTTCGTTGGGTCAGGTCTGTGAAGACGGACAATGAATCGTAGAGACGATGGTTGCTCAAGGTGAACTCGACGAAACCTAAAAGAATTGTGATCAGTTGTGTAATCATGACACCCCGGTTGAGGAGGAGTGCGCGTACGTGCCAAGGGATGGGGAGAGAGCACCCCGGAACGCGCTCCGTGGCGCCTGCCCTTCATCGGCGAAGTGTCGGTGGCCGCGGCGTTCGTGGAGCTGGCGGTGGTGCGCTTCATCGTGGTGATGGTCGCCCTGGTGATCATCGTGGCGGTGACTGCGCGCGCGCGGAGGAGACAGGCGCACTTCCCCAACCTGATGGTGTGGTGAGTGCTCGGCCCTAGCCACCCCTTCACTTCTCATTTATTTAATTATTTATTTCGTGTTTTACGATAATAAAAATAAATTTATTGTCAAAAAAACAGTACAAACTGCGTATGACCACGTGGAGGACAATAAACTAATTTACTCTCCGGAAGCGAGCAAAGGGACGTATTCCATCAATTCCGATCAAGGGCCCTAAGAGCAGAGGCGGATTCAAAAATTTCAGCAAAAGTTCCTAGATAAGATAAAAAGTTAGCTGCGAGTTATAATACATATATAATGTCAATATGTTTGTAATTTAACGCAAAAAATTTACATGTACAAGTTATTATCGAACTGTAGATTATTATGAGTATAGTGTTTAGAAATCATAAGAGTTGAAAAAAAACCCACTAAATTCACGATTTATTGTTACTATAAACACGCCCCTAGACAAAGCCTAGAGAACCTGTATAAGAAATCCGCCTCTACCCGAAAGAAAAACGGAGAAAAACCCGGGCCTGGATGGGGGATTAATAATAATTTATTAATCTGCAAATGAGCAATGTTCGGTGGCAGATAGAAAAGAAGACAAAATGTAAGTATACATAATACGATAATAAGAGGATAAATAACTAACCATCGCGCAAATATCTATAAAATATACACACGCGGTAGAAAATGGTAAAAAATTAATACACAAGGTAAGAAGGAGAAATATATTAATTATCTACATGAGACGCATGTGAGGTTCGTGAGGTCCATTCTTCCACCCGACCGTTCGACTTTGGGAAGGAGAGTTCTAGTATATCAGGAACCGACGTGAGGGGAACCCCCGGTTGAAAACCTCACCTAGTTGGAAGGAACCCACGCTCTCTGCCGCTCTCAGCCGAAGGGATCGCTGCTACCATTAGCATCCTCTTTTACCACTCTCTCTACCAGTATACAAGGACCAGCACAATGACCTAAATAGACGGTAGACTTTCTTGTCGAAAAAGCAGCCGCGAACGGCGTTTGATGACGTTGGAGTGACCGCGGGGTGGGGGTGGGGGTGGAGGTGGAGGAGGAGGAGGGGGGCGGAAAAAAAACAAACTATTTTTCTCTCCAGAAGCGAGCTAGGGATCATCCCATCCATTCCCGTCGAGGGCCCAAAGGACAGTGACTATTGGAAGGGGGCAGGGAGGGATGAAGGTTTTGTTGCCAAGTGTGACAAGCAAGCACGAACATTGGAAGACACGACATTAATTTAAATTACGCATACATTTTGTTACTTCTTAATGAACATTTTGATCGATACCTGCAGTGGTTGATTTGTATAAACAAAGAATGCGATCTTTCGTTCCTGAACGTGAAAAGGGTGGGCGCCGGAGCTCGTCGCGAACGGACGGAGCTGGGCGTCGCGGGGGTGTACTTGGATCGGCGCCCCTTGACTCCCGAGGAGGCAGCGGCTGCCGGAGGAGCCACGGGATCTGGAGGGACCTCCATCTCGCAACTGCACTTCAAACTGCGCCGCGTGCGCTCGTGCTCCGCCGTGCCCACTCGCTCCGGCTCCCTCCGCACTGAGCCTTCCCCTACGCCGCGCGTGCAGGTACACGCGACACCGTTTTTCGTTTTCCATCTTCCAAAGGACGGAAGGAAAAATCCTAATTGCAGAAGACCCCGTACACGTTTTTCAATTTTTTCTCAATTTTTAACCTTGAAAAATTGAATATTGTTGTGAAAAAAATGTTTTTAAATCAATTAATTTGTTACTAATCTGTCTATACTGTAAGATCAAAATACATTTACTTAGTGGTTTTTTTATAAACGTGCACAGCATCCTAATTTTTGAAATTCATAATTATACAAATTTAATACAAAACACTCGACTGTATTTATGCTCTGCGCCATCTGGCCGGGCGAATCTTCGCTTCCGGGGGCACGACGAGGCTCCATTTCATTAAAATTCTTTTTTGTAAAATCTAAACAGTTTTGCGATTCAAAGAAGATTTTTATCTTTGTTAAGTGCACAAGACAAATAATCCATTAAATTTGATAATGATTGATTTTTCCCCTTCTCGAATTACTCTTAAATCGAAGTATTTTAACATTTATATTTTTAATAATGTTTTATCGATAATTTAGGTTAATTTTTGTAGATGCTCATATGCTGTCGCGGATGTTTTTGTAGAAACAATATTGTCGTTCATTGTTATCTCTCTAAACCATTTAGACACAGCGTAAGCGAATACAACACATTTCTATTTTTTCTTATCGCTCCTTTTAGCGTATGAGAGCAAAAACATTCGTGCGATCTCTCAGTTACATTGCGCATATGGTTTGAAGTAACGGGTCGACTAAGATGCACTTTGCTTTTAATGTATGAATGGCGATGCAAGTCTCGCGCCCATATTCTTCGAAAACTTGATCTGTGCAACCGAACGGACACTGTTTGACGACAGATGTGGGCTTCTTATGAGAGCAGCTCCAACAGTTTCCTCATATTGTCCGGCACGCGGCCTGCGGGTTTCCTTTTTCATTTTGCTGAACCTTTTTCCACGTGTTAACGTATCATATGCGCGTGTACTGAAGTCAAATTCCCAATTATTCACGATACTCGGAAATATTCACCAAAGTCGTTCAAATTAAGTATTATCTCGCAGTCTTGATTTTTGCTCTCTACCGTTTCCGTTAGAAGAGTATTTTCCACAACTTTTGGTGAATTATTCTTGAAAGTGCCCCTTAGGGTGTGAAAATCTTAACATCATCGCATCGTTCCTATTTCCATTTGCTATGTTTTAGTAGGGGTTTTTCCCGCCATGTTAAGCCAATGCTTTTTCCAGAATATAAATGAAACATAAGCCCCCGAAACTTTCTCCATAAAATAAACCCATCGTAATTTAAAGTCAATTAATTCTAAATCTTGCGCCGTAAGGGTATGAAAGTTCATCGCCACTGGATAGGGAATGGTTCGAACTATGATTTAAAACATTTTGGGGGGTGAGGTACTTGAGCGTAGTCGCTCCGACGCGTATACTAATACCTTAATTGGAACACGATCGTGTCGTCTTAAATTAAATTAACGACGTCCACCCTCCTCCTCCTCCTCCGCGTCCAGTCTTTTTGCTTTTGCAGAAAACTTTGAAGGCAAACGCTCGTTGTACACCACTTCCCATATCCACGAGAACTATAGAGGGCTTGACGTTACTCGGTTCTAACAATTGCCCAGGGCTACCAACACAGATTTCGAAATTTCCCGCTTCTCTAAATCACTCTGTACTTGAAATTTTTGAAATTATCTACGTTATTTCTTTGAGTTCTGTAGATTTCCAACCCTGTAAGAAGAGAACGTGTTCTGAGGTAAGCCCCTTAGTAGTGTTACAAATATTCGAAATTCAGCTATGAAAAATAACGAATGTATGTAATGTTAAACTAGGTAGAAACGAAATCACAAGTCCAAAGACGTTTATTTAAGAAAAAGAAAATGTGAATAGATGAATACTGTAGTTCAACTTCCAATGGCTCATAATAAGGCGGTGGCAGATTTATCATTTTTGCGCGTATGGCAAATTCATGGCATGCACCCCCAAACAATAAACAAAGTTAGTTTAAAAAAATAATATCTACGGAATATACACAATATTCATATTTAATTGCAGCTGCTACCCGGTGTCGCCCGGCACTTTTCTCAGAATAATCTTCTTTTGCTCAAGAAAAAATACTATCTATCTATATTGTAAAGATTAAAATATTTTTTAACCTACTGGTTTTAAAAAACATGTACAATCCTCTTCCTAATTTTTCGAATTCAAAATAAATAAATAAAATAGTTTTGATGCAAAACTTGTACACGACGCCATCAAGCGGAAGCCGTGAGCGATCGAATTTTGCGCTTTCGCAACCATTTCATTAAGAAAAATTCTCTTAAAATCTAAACTATTTCTCGAAATTTACGATTAAAAGACGTTTCTTTATCTTTGTTAAACGCACAAAACAAACAATCCATTAATTTTTTTTTCTCCTCAAATCACTCACTCAAAAGGTGAAGTATTTCTATTTCTAATAGATAATCCAGAGGTCACTTTTTGTAGATGGGCTTTCGTGGTGCTTTCGCGGACTTTTTCATAAAACTCTTGAGGTAAACATTGTCGTCATTCTCTTACCGTTTAGGCAGCGAAAGCTTACATGTTATCTCTTTTTCCTGATCTTATCGACATTTATTGTCAAAAGACATTTCTATCTTTCGTATCACACGTTTTAAAAATTAAGGTTATCGTGTGTTCATTCTGGACATGTAAACGAGTTCCTTGACGGTCGGTTCGATGTTTTAGACGTGATCAAGTAACAGACAGACACACTTTGGCGTTAAGCGCTTTTACGTATTAGAGAATGGAGTTATTTAACGCGTCGGGGGTGATTTCATTTCGCAACTGAACTGTTCCACAACGAAATCCCCTTCAAAATAAATAATTTAAAAGGTCAGGAAAAGAACGAGTTTTATTCTTACGAAAAATAGAGCGAAAACTGAATGCTCGTAGAATTAAAAACGTGGAAAACTATCTTTTGGTGCCAAGTCAGAATCGTCAGCAATTCCTGGAAGTACAAATGTTTTTTGCAGTAAACTCACGAATGTGGAGTTGTAGCAATTCTTGAAGTTTCACTTCACAGAGTTCAATCTAGCACTTATTCGTTTGACTGAATCCGAGCTCGGATGGCGAGGGACAGATTTCGTCTCGGTTATCCGTGAGCTGGTCGTCGGTCAACGTTTGGCGCAGCAGTCGGAACTTTCGGAGAGATCTGCTCGGCAGGAAGTCTCTGGTCGGAATGATTTCCGGTCAAGATCAACAAATTTATTCTGGCTTGATAACCTATCCTATTGGTGGATAGGAAGCTTCCAATTGTTAACTTTCATAACATTCGCGGTTCGTCTAAAGCGTCTCCTTAGGAAAAGGCGTCCATCATTTGCTCTTTTGCGTCTTGACGTGAACACAGAATGTCTTTCGTGTGTTCACATGTAACATGTATACGCGTGATGGGGAGTGATGTGTTCTGGGTATAGCATTATAATATGTAGCAGTATTCTGAGTATAGGATTCTGCTACATACGAATACATTTTACTAAAATCATTTCGAAAATATTGCAAATAAATGGTGACTGAAAATTTGGGATTAACGAAAACTCTCGTTTCTTCGATAAGTTGGATTGTAGCCGTGAGGGGTTGGGAGATGGTTGGTGAACGTTGCTTTGCAGTTCGGACGCCAATTGGAGAGCGCCATGTCTGCCCCTCTCATCACCACCCCCGCGCTGGCTGCGGCCGCCGCGCTCCGAGAGATGGTGTCTTCACCAGAAGCGGGCGCCGCCGCGTCGCCGCCCAGACTCAGGATATCGCGAACGATATAGAGTAAGTAGAGCATCGATTGTACGGAGATTTTTACAAGTTTGTTTATTCAAAATGATATTTCGGGCTCTGGAAGTGGAAGTGAAAAATAGCCAAAAGAGTCGACTTTCACTTATGTCTTGAGCTTACGAACTTGTGTATTCTTTCCTTTCATGTATACCTGCCCTTCAATTAATTCATTGCTTGTAACATTAATATATGTTAATGAGCGACGTACAAAGAGTAGAAGGTAGAAAAAGTTGAAATACCCTGTCTGACATCGTTTGGAGCAGAGGGTTCATAAAGAAAAAAAAAAAGAATGGTGTTGAGTAAGTCAAAGAGAAGAATAAATAAGGGAAATATAATACTAGCGTAGGTAGAAATAAGTCACTAAAATATCTTAAATCAATATAAGTAAGCAGTTACGTATTGCGAGTTCAACTTGACAATCGTACCTCATCGGTCATTTAAATGAAATAATCGCTATTATAAATTGATGGTGAAGTGCATTGAGGAAACATTTTTACGTTCATTAAATGACCAACTTTTGAAATCACTTTGATTTGTAGCGAATTTTCCTTTGCGGTATGTTTCTATACATCTTTAGGACATTTGAGAAAAAGTTATTTCAATTTCTCCCTCTGAGATGTGACGAGGCATAAATGACTCTTAGCAACCGTTTCGCTCGGCCGCTTCCACGATTTTACATTTTCCTCTCTTGTGCTTCGTTTCAAACGAGTAAGTTTATGAATATTGTTTGTTTGTGCTTATAGATATACATCGAATCATGTTTTTTTTTCACCCTTATTATTCATATTGTTGTGTTTTATGACAATTACATCTGAGTCATTCGACTAAACTTGACGGAGTGCTGGTGATACCTTCCCTGACCCAATAGAATCAATGGCTCATTCCGGATTTATACGAAGAGTCGACGCGTCCTTAAATTATCTTTTTCATGTGATCAACGTCACACAACCATAAAAAATTTGTCTTTCAGTAAATTGTGTGTTTCTTAGACGGTAACGGGGAAAACACGTCTTTTCGCAAAGTATTTTTTTCTGACCCCTAATACTGTAAAATAAAATAAAAAATCCTCAAATGCTTTTGAGAAACAACTTATTTTCAACACTTTCCCTCTCTACGGATTCTTCCGTAAAAATTCAGAAAAAAAATTACAATTTTGAAATGTAAAAAAGCAATATTATTCGTGAAATGTTTTTGTGGATATCTTTTTTTCTGTTTTCTGAATTTGTCTCCACAAAGAAAAAACTACGATTGACGTTTGAAAAGAACGTTTACGAGTTCATTCTGAAGGATTAAAAAACTCTTCTCCAAAACATGTTTAAAAAGTCTTCAGTAAGCAATATTTTTAAATAAAGAACGAAGAGATTAATTTAAAAAACTTTTCTTTTTATAATTTGTTTGGGTGGCTTTAGGGCTCACCAAAGTCAAGATCATTACAGCCCTTCACTCTTTTTATAAATGAAAATAGATATTAGCTTCTCTCTCGATATGAGAAATCTGGAGTGTCCCCTACTCAGCTTTCCAATTACGATTCGGAACTAAACACGCTACAAAACATAAGAATTCAAGCAAAAAATTAAAAAAATCAAAATACAAATAATAATAATAATATAATAATAATAACATCATTATTAAATGATATATTTTTTAGATCAATCGGATGCAGAATATTTATTATCTAAATACATGGTATCGTAAAAACCAAAGAATCGGATTCAAGTATAATTTGCGTGAACTATCTTCGAAATTGAACTCTTTGGAATTATCTTATTTGCTGATTCAAAGGAAGCGCCTCCAAGATGCATATTTTCAAAATTTTTAATATCTGGAAAACGGAAGCGGAGCGCGGTGTGTAAAGTGAAGTCGGAGGAAACGAGCTTCTTCTATTCCCCCAACGCATTCAAAGTCAAATCTCCAGTTTTGTTTCGATGCATCCATTTGTTGGTGCGTTATCGAAAGGGGAACACAATCCTTAACGTACACACACACACATACTACAATGGACATCATTGCAAAAATTAAAAAGAAAAGAAAAAAAAAGACTCTCATCGGGAGCTAAAACGTAAAAAGATCCGAAGAGATTCGATTTTTTTTTGCGACCGATTACAAAATACACTTCTCTCTTGTGTGTCTTTGTTAAAGTAAAAGTACTCTGGGTAAATTCAGAAGATAGATTTTATTTGTCTTTACGGTTGATTTATAGATAATGACTTTAATATAATAAATACTGACGTCTCGCTACAAAGTAAAAATAAAGAATGAAGCTAGTTTATGAACTATACATGCCAACTCTAATGAACATTTTCATGTAAGAAACGCTATTTATTTTTCTTTATAAAAAGAAATGTTTTATATGCAAATGACAATATGTCCTCAGATCACTCATCTCCCGCGATGAAAGCAAAAAAAATAAAAAAAAAAATTACTAGAGCTGCATGCACCGCGTTGTTTGGGTGCATGCACGTAGCGATAATATTTTTCTCTTACATTTTTAATTTCAAGGGCTAAAAAAGGAAAATTAATTTGCATTTTGAACTGAACAAGCTACTGGCCTCTTTTACTATGTAACTAATTGTTTATTTTTAAATCCGGAAACTGTTTTGTGTCGAGTTGAAACTTTGGTCTTGAGAAAGTGAATAAGGTTAATACGATTTTAATTGAATATTTCCTCAGACCACCAAAGATGTCGGTATCTTCTTTACATCCTTAATTTCATTTAAATTAATACAAAAAACTCCGTTTTCTGATTTCTTATTTATTTTACGTTTCGAGGGATTCACGGTGGAAAAAATTAATTTGTTTGCTCCACAAGCATTGGGTCATCTATAATAATAATAAATTTATTGTCAAAAAATAGTACAAACTGCCATGTATGACCACGTGGAGGACAATAAACTAATTTACTCTCCGGAAGCAAGCAACGGACGTATTCCATCAATTCCGATCAAGGGTCCTAAGGCAGAGGCGGATTCAAAAATTTCTAGATAAGATAAAAAGTTAGCTGCGAGTTAAAATACATATATAATGTCAATATGTTTGTAATTTAACGCAAATATGTTTGTAATTTACATGTACAAGTTATTATCGAACTATAGATTATTCTGAGTATAGTGTTTAAAAATGTCTTAATGTCTTCAGTCCCATCTTTTTCATTTCCCGTTACATTTTTGAAGAATTTTTTATCTTAATGCGAGGAAATTTCACAACATAAGAACATTGTTATTTTTGTTCACAGTTTTCGATTTCCACTGCACCGAAGAATCAGTTCCTGCGCTTCCCTCCAGACGGCGTAAAGTGTCATTTCCCAACTCTTCAAATAAATATAGATTGTTTCGGCGGAATCCCAGAATAATAATGTACGACATTATAAACTGTTTTATGGAATTGTAGGTAGATAGCTCAGAACTGTTTTGTTGTTACTAGCTAGATTTTTGAAACGATGTTTCCTTGAGTAACGAGTTCCATAAAAAGTGTAAACCATTAGAGTATGACTAAAAACATAGAATAAATTATTTATAAACTGATCGCATACTTTTACGAAGGTCGAAAACATTTCGGATCCGGGGACTCCCCCTCATCCCTGTTCGCATCCCCATCGTCCAACTTTTGAACGAAAATATTGGAATACTTTTCAGTAACCACAAACATAAACGAAGTCTGCCTATCATAATAAAGCAGTTGAAAAATTAGGACGTTTAATGAATAAATACGAGAATATTTAAATAATGTATAATTTTATATTTTTTACAAACGTTTCTGAACGGTTTTTAGTTATTGTAACTTTTAGGAACAACCGATCAACAATAATTTGTTTCCGACGTCAACCTTCTGAGTCGCAAACAACATGACAAATTAGTTATATTTTTCAGAAGAATTCGTAATTTTTTATTGAGTTGGTATTACGGTGTTATTCCTGTAGCGTTGTCACTTGGGGTCCTCCCCCACCCAAATCGCCTCAACGACAAGAAGTTGACCAAGAAGAAGTTGGTTATCTCTTTTTCGACATTCACCGTCCTCCATGATGCGCCGACTGAATATGACGGATACTTTCAATAGATATCATCGGGGAGTCCGAAACAATTATTTACGCCAAAAATTCAAAACATGACGCATTTGAAGTCACAAGAACAAATGCTAGTTATCTATAACACATGCTGACACTGCAGTCGAATTCAGTAATTGTTTTACTGAACAAACGTATTTCATTAAAAAATACAACCTAACCTGACATTTGAATGAAAGAATGCGCGATCGTTGGCGTCGAGACAACCAATGACAAAAGGAAGAGTTATTAGTTGGTTAGTTAAATACAGTTGATTAGTTTTCGAACGTGCGCGATAATTTCGAGACCTTAAGACGATATTTATTTACTTAGTACTTAGAATTTATGTTACTGAAATCGTGTATCTTTGTGGACAGGTCAATTCCTTATTCCTAAAGCAGGTTTAGATTCCAAAAAAATATCACTTATCTTTATCGTTCTTGAAATCTTATTGCCCAATTCTTAAAAAATACACCGCAGACATACTTTTTACGAAACAATTTAAATAGAGGTATTCGATAAAATTAATTAATTAATTACTTTATAATAAAAAACACGCTGACAAATGTAAAATTACTTTAAAATAAATAATTCATGACAGGACTAGTCCAGTTTGAATTGGCGTCTCAATAGTGTATTAATCAATCAATTTGTTTTGTCATTGGGCACATTCTGTTCACATTTAAAAGTATAAAATATTCTTGAGAGCATTAATCATTCTAGAATTATTTCACGCTCTTGAATGGTTTGTATGATGATGAAATTATTTGGACGGCCCACTCGTATTTCCTATTTTACATCTTCATCACAATAATGTTGGTATTAATAAGCCGATATTCAGAATAATCCACTTAGAAATTAATTGTTCAAAATATTCTTCTATTGTTGGATAACTTCTATTGTTTACATTGCGTGAATGAACTAGTTTCCTGAAGTAAAATCAATGATATATATTTGATATCCTCTGTTTTCTGTATCTACTGTTATCTAAATACGAGTCAGTCTGATGGAATCATCTTGAACTTGGAGTTCACTAAATGAACAATTACAAATGTTATAGTCAGTTTGGTAGTGACCATATCTTTCAACAAGCACAGGTCGAAAGTGGTATTTTTTTTAAATTCTGAAGCGTATTGACTATTAGTGTGCCCTGTCAAAATATTATCGGCGATAGCACTGGATTTAAAAAAAAATCGAAAAGTTTTGCCAATGTTTGGCGTTTACTTTTGTGTGATCGTGAGAGTGGACGCTTTCCGCCGCGCTGCAGGTGGAAACTGTCGCTGGAGTGAAGGTCACCGATACTGAATCTCGGTTAATTGAACAAAATAGGAATATCTATATATAGGAAGCTCATATTAAAATCTTTCACACAATTTGTGAGACGATAATTATAAAGGTTTATTTGTTCAGTTTGGTATTAAAATATTGAAACAAATTTTGCTTGTATTATAGCATTCAAAGTATCAGTACTATTTTGCTGCAACACAAAAAAAAAGTGAGGCATGAGAAAGGAAGACATTTTGGTAAAAGTTCGCTTAATACTACTCACAAAAGTTTTGATCTTTTTTTAGTTTTGAATTTATTTGTGCTTCAGCTTGAAATTATTAGTATTGAGAAATTTTATACTTGGAACTGCAAGTAAATATTTCAAATAGTATTACAATATTTATGCACTGATTAAATGGTAAGAACTGTATTGAAATAAGTTTACATTATGTGTTGACAAGGCAGTTGGATTCACATAAGAGAAGAAAATATTTTCATTTCCTTCGTCCGGCATTTACTTCAGTATCAGTATAATATAATAATATAAAATAATAAAAATTCAAGTATGAATGTTTTATTATTTTATATTATTATATTGATTGTATGAGTTGCACGAGGGAAGAGGTTGAAAACTAAACTTTGCACAGATGCGCCTGTGACCTTGCACAGAACGAAATAACCTGACTTGAATTAAGTATAGCAATGGTATTTCCATTTCTTTCTGGAAGATAACAAGATGTCACACGAGTCGAAGCCCAGCGGCTGTCGTTGCTCGTCCGTTTGCAGCCTCAGGGGTGTACAAGAGCCCCGTACGAAAGGAACCTGTCTTCCAGTATTTATTTTCTTCCAGTGTGGCAAGGAAAATATTGGGTGGTTTGTCACGTGGGACCTTTGCCCCTCCGGGTGCCCACGACTAGCAAAAGCTTTGCTCACCACCCAGTCGCTCGGGGTTCAGTTCCCGGTGGGGCCACACACAATATATTTTTTTATTTTTTTGTAGCTTCTCACTTCAATGTCCCAGTTTATACAAGGTAACCTTTCTTCTTCTATTAACTTCCTATTACTCCTAGTTTATCACAAACTTTAACACCAACACATCCACGTGGATCAACTTGTTGGTAAACGCAGCAGATGATAACCCCTACCACTCTCATCTTACCTTTTAACTAACATGGCTTCTTATGAAGATATGACGGCCTTCCGAATATTTTTGATTACATCGAAACAATTAACTGCGAGAACTGAGTAAAAGTAACTTTATTTATAAGAAAAGGTTTGAATTAACAAACACTGTCGAAAACATGGACTGAGGTGGGTTATCAAATGAAATTTTGATACATTTATGTCGAAAAAATACAAAATTTCGTGGTCTCGAACGTCAGCTCTTGCAGTGTAATTACATTCGCTCTTGTCAGATGCGTCATTGTTGCGCGTGTAAAACGTTCGTGAGGCGCATTTGTTTGAAAAAAAAAAGGAAGCGGAGGAAGCGCAATGTAACGACTTCGAAACAAAGAGACATACAACCACTGGAACTTACAGAGAAAGGATTCATATTAAGAGTTTGAGGTTGTCCCTTCATATTTATGTATTTCTTTTTTTAATAATTAAAAGACCAAAATATTTCAACTTAAGTTAATACATTTCAATTTAATACCATTTTTACAATATTATTTCTAAAACGTATCTGTAACAAACATTCTCTTTCACTAAAAATTTTAACATTTGCCCTCTACACATTCCGAGGATTTTTTTGTTTAATTTCATTTTTAACGGAAATTTTCGTATTTTACTTGAAATAAAGGAAATACTCAGAAGCAAATAATTGTTAGTAGTGATAAGAAACATTAGTGTATATTTATATTCTTATCTCCACATATTTTTACTTTTATTATTTTTAATTTTTATTATTTTCCCAATTTTGTTATGTTTTTTTTAAACTTTGATTGTAGATAACTAATGATAGCATAAGTCGCCGAAAACCGCTTTTTGGCACCTTTCGATAAAATATTTCCTGAACATTATAGTCATTTCAAGGGAATTGAAAACTGAATACACCATCACCACCTATTTATAATTATTAATATTTCTTTCATTTCCTGTGTACTAATTCTCGATTTCATATTTTTCAATTTTTGGAGCTTAGGTCTATCTAAGCAAGTATTGCTATCGAATAGAGTTAGTATATTATTTCCCGTCTCTTGAGATTTCTTCCTCCGTAGTTTAATCGTTTCAGTCATCACCTTTCTCTCTCAATAAAACCTTTTCTAATTTTTTATGTCCATTTTAGACATTTTCCTCACACAACACTTCGCCACTAAAATGTTAACACGCGAGACATAAAAGCAAAAGCCGAATCACGAGTCCAGTGTTGCCAAATCTGAACGACAAATATACAGGAATCAGACGCGTTCAATATGGAATATTGTTCTAGCGGATTTGACCAACGCATTTCCTGTTGAACCTTTTTAACAGAACACTCGTTGCTTCATATGGAAAGACGACATCATCCACGACGTATTTTTGTTACGAATCCGAAAACTCGTATTCGCCACCAAAGATGGTTAAGCCGGTGGTTTTCGAGACATCTGACTTTAAATTTGTTCTTTAATTGAAAAAAATAAATATTAAAAAAAACAAAAAAAATACAATAAAAATGTTAAACACACGAGGAAAGTATAAACATGCAGATCATGTTGACGAAAATAAATGGAAACGTAACTTTCTCGGCTGCGAATCGAACCCGGACCTCACACGTACATATTGGAGACAATTGAAGACAATTGGTTATTTTCTATTTACTCTTTATATATGTTCTCCGGGTAAATACAGCGTGTCATTTCCATAAAATTATGAATCACTCCTTAAACTCGGACACACACAAAAAAATCTCTAATGTGGGCAACGTAAACCGCGCAGACACCAAAATTAGCAAAATAGTTGCGTATTGAATTATCATTCGTTATAGTGATGGTTACGCAGCAGAGTGACACCGAGTGAGTAAACCATGCGTTGAATCCATTTACGACAAATACTTTTTAAATTCATTTTGTCAACTTGATACGTTAATACTATATTAAAAACTTTTTACGATTGATTGAAAATCATATGAGGAATATCGGTCACCAGAAAGATATTTGTAATTACAATATGTAAAACATTATGAGGAATATCTGCTGCAACATTGTTTGTTCTTTTTTCGGTTTGTATAATTGAATAACATAATATTATTTAGTTATTAAGTTTTTGTATTATCTGTGTTCGGTGCTGACCAGTCTTCCTAATTGAGGTTTTCCTCGAACGCTTAAGGTAATTGCCGGGATTATCCCTAGATTGCTACCACAGTTAAAATAGAATTTATCGTCCAATTATGTTCTTGTTATTCCAGTATGAATGTTTTATTATTTTGTATTATTATATTGATTGTATGTGTTGCACGAGGGTAGAGGTTGAAAACTAAACTTTGACCTTGCACAGAACGAAATGACCTTGAGGAGCGCGCCAGGCGGCGTGTGGAAGCAACATATTCCCCCTCAATGCGCATTCGCAGGTTTGAAGTCGTTGCGTTCATCCTGTGAATTTCGAGAAGCGGAAGAATGGAGGCGTGTTCTAGTGCTATGTCGACGCGAGTTGAACAGAGTTTTTAAACAATTTTTAAATTTCAGAAAAAGTGTCTCCTATTGATATTCATCGTCGTTGAAAGACTGTTTATGGTGACGATGTTGTTGATAGGTCTACTGTAAATCGATGGGTAATAAAATTTCGCGGTTGCGATCCTGGAAAAATAATTGTTGATGAAACACGCAGCGGACGTGTGACCAATGCCTTAGACGATAGACATCGACGATTTGATTCAAAATGACCGACGAATCACTCAAAAGCGTATCGTAAACCATACTGGAATATCCAAGGAACGTGTTAGTTTCATTATTGAACTATTGGGATACCGTAAATTCTGTGCACGATGCGTACCACGCCGTATCACAGACGAGAACAAACAGCGTTCATTGGAATGCTGGGAGCAACTTTTGCAGCGCTACCGTCACGAAGGAGACGACTTTGTTTCGAGTATTGTGGAGGGGACGCGTCACGGGTTCGTCATTGCGACCCAGAAGAGAAAAGACAGATTGCTGAATATCGACATCCGTCTTCTCCTCGGGCGAAAAAGTTCAAAACACGACCATCCGCAAAAGAAACCTTATTTTGACTGAGTTTTGGGATGCTCACTGAGTTTATGTGACCGATTTTCTGGAACGAGGGACAACGGTAAATTCTTCTCGGTACATATAGTCTCTAAAACACCTCCGACGTCCAGTTTGTCGTGTTAGAGGCAGCCTGGCGCCAATAATCTTGCAACATGACAACGCTCGCCCACACACCTCGCGCGCAAACGGGAGAGGCTCTGCGGAACCTGAAGTTTGAACCTATTCCACACCCTCCTTATTCTTGCGCCTTGCGTCTTTTAATTTTCCCCTCTACTCGAGAGTGACCTCAAAAGGGTAATCATTGCACCTCGAACGATGAGGTGAAGGCAGCTGTCAAATCCTGGATTCGAGAAAAATCGGAAGAATGTGACGGAATGAAAAAACTTGTTACACGTTGGTCTTAACTGTCATTATGTTGAAAAATAAATATTTTATTTTGAAACTTAAGAATTGTTCTTTAATACACTTTTTGCCCGATCTTGCTGTCTGTTTTTGTGTGCATTACTTTTCAGCGTACCCTCGTATGTAAATGGTAGTCAGGCAGAACAGCATGGCTGATGACTTGAGCTCCGTAGATTTAAATGAGAATTGAAGAACAAATATTTTGACAAAGTTTTCCTAACCTGATGCGAGTGTAAATAAATAGAAATGGTTTTCGTTATATTTTTGTTGAATATCCTATAGCTTGCTTTTCACCCTTCAATTCACATCGGGGTATGTTTCTCTTGTGTTTAGGTCCGTAAAAATAACCATTTTTACTATTTATCTCACAACTTCCCACTCATGGTGGAGTGTTTGCGTCATCTACGGTCGGGTGAAAATTGCGACTGATTGGGACTCGAACCCGGGAACTCCAGGTATGGCCGCATGTGTGCTAGAGTGAAACGATTCTCGGCTTGTTGATAAATAGAGATATGGAAGAGACCTAAAGCGATACCCTTAATTTTCCAATTTTCATTTGCGTCTTCCCAAATCACTGGAGGGATGTAATCTCCTGATGTGTGTTGGTGGATGCAATCCGCAACGCAGAGCTGTTCGTCGGTCAGTATGCACATTCTCATTGAGCACAGCAGATTGCATGAGCCTCAGTATCAAGTGAGATAAGCAACGTCCGACGCGAGCGAGGAGCCAATCATCATGAAGGGAGTGGGAGGGGGAGGGGGAGTGGTGTGGGAGGGTTCAAGGCGGAGGCGGCAGCAACTGCTATATCGGCGCTTCCACTCGGATGGCGAGCTCCTTGCCGTAGAAGCGCGTCATCATAGTCCCTTAACCGGCTACGGAGGATTCAGGGTCATGCATGGCATCCACTCGCGTACGATAACTCTCATCTCTTTTACAAACACAAAAGAACAAAAATATTGATTATATCTGTGTAAAGTACCCAGAAAAATGTTTCGAGATATAATTTGAATCCTTCTCTATCCAGTGTCCATGAAGTTTTATGAACGTGCATCGCCACATTTTGACGTATTTTGGTTTATTTGGAGTTTATAGATGTTTGATATTGACTCAAGTATCCGCTTCAAACAGCTAAAAATGATTAAAATTTACCTAAAGAATAGGAACACGCGTTAAAATAAGGCTTTAATTTTTCTTACCTTACGCGCCATTTTGAAGAATAATTCAAGAAACACTGAAGAAAATTCGCAAGTGTCAGCCTTGTGACGGGGCACGGGAAGAACATTTGTGCCCCTCGTCAATCAGATATCAAACGAAAATCTAAATGTATTAACACGTTTTAAATAAATTAGAAATCTTTTGGAGAATATTTCCAAGTTAAGAGAATAATTCATAATACTTCAATTGAATCGAAACAGATAAAAAACTAAAATAAAAAAAAAATTAAAAAAAGATTCGATCGCTAAATTCGTACAGCAAGAAACACGTCATTGCAAATACATAATTGATTTTTTACGGTGAAGACGCAACGATTATCGCACACAGGTGCCGCGGGGGGTAAAAACTTCCAGAAGCATCAAAAGTCTTCTTCGTCTTCGACGTAAACCGATTTTATTCGTTCCATATTATTTTTCGTTGCTACCCAATTTTTAGATCACTTTTTCTTTCAGCTGTTAAGCAAAACAAATCTTCACTTGAAGAGTAATACCGATGAATTATGATGACGTATATACAGTGAATTGACGTATATAATATGTGAGGAATTTATGACTTTTACTGTGCCAATAAAACGTTTTAGAAATTCTAAATTATGTAATTATGTAATTTGGAGCACCGTGTCCATTACGAAGAATCTCCTCCTACTCCTCTTCATTTCATTGATGAGAATCCAAAATGGGCGACTTCCCCACATGTAGGAATTGTCGACCACCGGAGGGTTTTTGCCCAAGAAATGTCACATTGAGACGCAAATAAAATCACCTCCTGAATAATCGGACGGAGCAAACTCACTTCAAAGCATTCAAAGGTATTTTGACGGTTTCATACTGTCTTATCATTTACCTTTTTCTTTTCGAATTAAAATCATTAAAAATTTCGTGTTTTTGAACGGTTGATTCGTGAAGGCCTAAAGGATTTGTGGGTGAATTTGTAGGGGTGAATCCCCAATTCGGTGTTTCAGGCAATATAATAGATTTACGAAATGATAATGAAATTAATAAAAAAAAAAAGGAAAAAAAAAGTCGGTGTCATCTGGAGAGGGACGGGCGGGGGGGCGCGGTCCTCTACTAATTTCATCGAGAGATGAGGAGGAGTTGCGCCGTCCGGGGGGCAGACGGACCGTGACGGGCCGTGACGGCTTCGTCTCTCGAAGTCCGGATGAAGGCGAATCGTAACGCCTCATGGACCACACGTCCATCATAACTCTGACGCTCAGAGAAATGCTGCTGCTGCTGCTGCTGCACGTTCTGTGTTCCACAGAGTTTCCACGAAGTCTCGATCCGCAACGGAGGTTTTCGTGCGTCGATCACAGTTTTTTGTTAGGATTCTTTTTTAGACAAAACTTCAATTTACACAAAAAACTTGTTGACTCTCTTATCGCTAATAATAACATTTCTTACACTGACTTAATTTTTTGTTCAATTTTCATTTCTCAGATTTAGTTAGTTTTATTTTCAAACTAGTATTTGAACACGACTTTCTCACACTTTGTTTTTTTTCGCTTTCGTATGTTTATAAGTTGGAAACGTTTTTTATCGTGTAGAATATTTGAAAATAGTTGAAGGAAGGAAAAAGTTGATATTAATTTCCTCTTCCTTCTCTTTTTAATATATAAAACAGTCGAAGAGAATACGTATCGCGATGGCAGCGGACGAGGCTTTTCTCTACGAATATAGAGAGTGTTTTACGAGACCCGCGAGTAGGAATCCCCCGCTCTCGTCATTTTCCTAGTTATAAAAAATCAACATGATTGAGCGAAATAAGCCGTGTGGTCGAGAAAACATTTTTTGATTCTTCGAACATCAGGGCAACCTGTACGTCATCAGTTTAGGAAGACTTAATCATTTAAAGACTGTTAACTGTTTTATCTAACAGATAGAGAAAAGTACAAGAAAATAGTAAAAAACGAAAACCGATGAAATTATGGGTCGAGATGTTTTGTATTGTACGTAAGATACATTCGAATAGATCAAACAAACATAATTTCCGTAGGGAATACTCGTACCGGTGGCATGACGATCATGGAGGTTGCCCTTGACGTAAAAAAAACCAGTTACAAGATGACCGAATTAATAGTTTGCTTCTGTACACAGTGAACGCAAGACACCAAACGTCTAAAAAAAACATTCGTAGCGATTTACGACCCACATCGTTCGCTGATAATATTTCTGTTAAAGAGATAACTCAAGTTTTAATCGGTTGATCTTTAGACGGTGAATAGATGATAAACTTAACATTTATTTTCAATTTTCCTTCAGAAGTCTTTGGTTTCTAGATACACGCGTAGTAAAGTCATGGTATCTATTCTTTGAAATCTATGTGTTTCAATATTGAACACAGAATTAAAACGACTCCATTGGGAAACGAGACCACACGAGGTCGGACGTGGATCTCACAACATCTCTATTTTGTAAATTCTATCAAAATCGTTGAAACCGTTCGGCGGAAATTCAAAACATATTATGTTATTGTTCTATGTATGATATGAGATTAAAGCACAAGAAGGGTGATGCTGCGCGAAATGAATTCACTTTAGGTAACTATCTTTATTGTGTGAAACATCCTGTGCATTGAAAGAGAAAAAAACCTATTAATAAGAATGATTACGAAATAAAAAACTACAATTTTTAAAATATTATTAATTAAACAATACAGTTTCGTTTGGTCCCATAAAACTAATTTGTAAAATGTATATAAAAGTAATATGAACATTGACTTGATTCAAACAGCTTCTTCAAAGAGTTTCAAATCAGTAAACGTACCGAGTACTGCTATAAATATAGTTTTTTTTCCTTCAATATTAACCCATTCTCACCCTATATTCAATTTTAATACATATACTTTCAAAAGATTCATGAATATAATACAAGCATTGTTTAAAAATTTAAAACTTCAATTTAAGATAACAGAAAGTTTTTTTTTTTAATTTTCTGAGATATTTTTAAAAACATAACATGTTAAAATCAATTTGTACATCACATTAAAACTTGTACAGATTTGAAGAAAAAGGGAAGAAATTACAGCTCTGTAAGTCAAACCGCTTCCAAGATAGAGTCTCTTAAAATGTTTCAAAACGCAAAAGAAATCGGGCGAATTTCCAAACTTGAAGATTAATAACTAAAGATGGACGATGAATAAAGTAAAAAATTTTGTATTAATATTTCATTCGATGTGCAAATATNATATATATATATATACACATATCCATACTGATACGTAACGCTGAAGTGTGTCTCTCTCTCTGCTACTTGACAGAACCGATGGTGATGCCATTTGAGAAGCGTGTACTTTACTTGTCCAGGACGAGCGCAGGCTTTTATCTTTTATTTTCGAAATGTGTGAGATAGGAAAAAGATAGAAATGGGTTTTTGACGACAAATGTCGATAAAATCGGAAAAAAAATTCCTTACGCTGCCTAAACTGTTAGACAGAGGGGACAACTATGAAATTGCAATATTGTTCACCTCAAAGAGTTCAACAAAAAAGGCCGCTAGAGTATAAGTCTATCTACACAAATAACCTAAATTTTCAATAAAACCTTATTAAAATAGAAGTGTTAAAATACTTCGATTTAAGAGAGTAATTTAAGAAGAAAACAATCAACCATCATCAAATTTCGTGATTTATTTATTGTGTGCATTTAACAAAAGATAAAAATCGTCTTTAAATCGTAAAATTTCTACAGATAATTTAGATTTTACAAGAATTTAAATAAAGTGGAGCAGCAGCCACTTCACGAAGCGAGAATTCGACCTTCGCGGTTCCCTACGACATGTGATGTAGTTACGATACAATCGAGTTTTGTATTGTATTTGTATTATTATAAATTTTAAAAATTAAGATACTGTACACGTTTTTAAAAACCACCAAGTAGATGTATTTTGATCTTACCAAATGGATGGATTTTATTTTTTCCTGAGTAAAAGAAGATTAATCTTAGAAAAATCCGGGGCACTTGCCGGGTAATCAGCCAGTTCGATTTAAATCACTATTTACTACCAATATAAAAAATAAATAAATATATTCTGAGATATGAAGGACGGATAGCACGTGGAATGGCTGACGTGGTAACCGCATCAAATACAACTCTGGCGCTGCTGAGCAGGTGCGCGAGTAAAGCCCTTCGGGGACACCTCGCCAAAGCAGCCCTTCGCCCAGGGAGTAATTCCACCACGGAAACATACGATCTCCGCTCTCGGATCGTAACTCGTCCTCAACGAATTCATACGAGGATTCATTTGCGGTTGCAATATGAGAAATTCAAGGTTCAAACCCATTTCCCATTTCTCTACGTAAAGATTGAATGCTTTCACTTTCCTAAGGGGAAGCTCACATCAATACGAGAGTTGGAGGGAATATTCAATTCAAGAGTAATCATTAAAACATTAAACATTTAATGGATCTTTGCACATATAATTTTGATCATGATAGTTGGGAGACTGTAAGGATGTAGTTTTTTTAGCATAATAAGGCGTAGTTTTAAGAAATAGAGCATTTTTATACAGCATAACTGATGTTTTGGTCAACTGAAAACATTTTGAAATTGGCTCAATGAACTGTGGTTGATTTATTTTAATTTTTACAAAACGCATTTCCTGCGCCCGTTTCACAAGTTGGACTATTTTCCATTGCACACTAGCACACAACACATTATTCGTCTCGTCTAGAAATAATAATTTGTATAAATGACCGATTAAGAAGACAATATGGACTACATTTTATTAAACTTGAGGGAACACATGTCTGTGCTGTTTCGAGGAACGATAACATAGAAATATTAGGAGAAAGACAAAAAAGGATAATATTTTATTCGATCGATCCTCCATGTACTCCACTTACTAGTCGCCGACATTTTGAATTACTCATCGATTGGGATGATGAAGTGTGTATTAGACACCATTGATGATGATATCTAGAAAATAAAAAGATGAAACTTTGTACGGAGTTATGAATCATTATTTAAATGCTCTCCATCCTAGAAGAAATCATTTAGAAGACGAAGGTACGAAGACTGTCCATGAAAGTTTTTAATTCTACGATTACGTCACGGGCTACTTGTGCGTCCTTCTGTTCCCAGCTTTTCACAGAGTTCTTGTGAGGAGTCGCTTTCGAACGAGAGGTCATCCCGCGATTCTCTAAGGTCTGTGCTATTTAGAATGAAATCAATAAAATATCTGAAATAGTCGTAAATAAACAGAGTAACATCATCTAATTGTTGTGATTTCAACTTAAAAAACATACCTCACCGACCATTTAAATGAAATAATTGCAATTATAATAGCTGTTGAATTACATCTTATTTTCAAAAAAGACCAACTTTTAAATCATGAAAGTGGTGGAAGTTCACTTTTGATTTCTAGAAAGTTTTCCTTTGTAGAATTTTCACACCTTCTTTTATCTGTAGGTCACCGGACATTATTTAACTTCATCTGAGACGAACTCTGCATAAATCGCGAAGTCGTTGCGCTCGGCAGCCATGTTTGTTCTTACATGAATCTCTCGTGCATTTCGAACGAATCAAGGGGAGCTCCTCAATATTGTTTATGCTTCACTGTTGTTATCTGATAGATGGAAATTAAATTATGTTTTTCGTCGTTATTATTATTATTAATATTGTTGTGTTTTGCAACAATTAGAATAACATAAAGAAGGCAATTATACATCTCAGGGATTTGACTAACATGGAGCGCTGATCCCACCTTAACTTCCATTGAGGATCACACCGAGAGAGACAATACGAAAATGGAGACAAGAAGGTCCACATGTAGATATCGAGTTTCCTTCTCACTCTTGGGTCAGTTTCATCATAGAATCTGAAACTAATGTTAGCGAATGTTTCATAACTTTTTCGCTGAATACAAAATTTTTTATCATACAATCAGAGAATTTCACAAACATCCTAAAGGTACGTTCACACACTTATATACATGAATGAGCAGAGACTTGTATGAGATACGCAAGCTTTCGAAAGTTTGCGATTTGTGTGAGCTCAGACATTTCTACCTCATGCGTGTATATAAAAGGCAGCGTTTACACTTCGCGATTTGAATCGGGGAATTCTGGGTTTATCGCGAAGGAAGAACACAAACTGATATAGTAATCTACTAAAGAAATAATCTACTCTAAACGTAACTAGTTAATATAATATGCACTACTCAACTCTTAAGATTCCAGGAATCAATAGATTATGTGAAATACGTATGACAACAATGACATAACTTCAAAAAAAGAAACAACTGGAATGTAAGCAATCATGGCGGAGTGCGTACTGACCATGGTTCTGGGCGTCTGGGACTTGGGCGCATGCGCGTTCATGTGTATATATTCTGAATGAAGAATCATCAGGATTTGGATGAGGTGTTGTCGCGCGACATGTCAAATAGTAACTACATTCAAATTGACACGTATCTCAGACAAGTCGCTCATACAGGAATGCAAGTGTAAACGTACCTAAACAACTGTTTCTGAAACTCAACTGACACAAATATTGTAGACGTAGATACAATTCTAGTTCGTTTCTAGAATAAGATTCGAAAATATTTGCGTGAAACAAGTAGTAAATCAATAAAAAATCTATGATTATCAGGATCTCACGAATCTGACGCTCACTTAATAGTCTTTTTCAATTTTACAACATAGTTTCATATCGTTACCTCAAAATATTTAATGAAAATATACTCAAGACAAATAGAATTTTTTTTTCAAAATTACCACTGCACAACAAGAAAAGACATTTATCATTCCTTTAAAATTTATGTTTAGCTGAAATCCATACGTAATTTCACTAATTCTTACAAAGAGACACGTTAAAACAATATACCTTTTCTTGTTAATTCTTGTGAGAATATTGCACAGTTTCATTAAAATCAGTCTTAGAGGAAAGAGTGACTAATTTTAGCTTAAAACTTCCTCAATTCACTTGCGAGAAATCTTTGTTCTTTCGTAACCGAGTCAAGTAACTCTCTTTGCGTTGTTCACCCATCTGGCTGGCAGCTGGCTGGCACTTGGCAATCAAGGTCGTCAACCGGCGGTTCACTGCTGCGAACAATCGTCTGTGGGAGGGAGGGTGATTTCACGGTGCATCACCAATTTTCAGGAAGAACAAGGTGAAGTATACACCTATCTCTAATGAGGTCGGAAGCGGAAGCTTTTGAGGAGGTTCCCATCTGCAAGCCATATGCATAATCGTGCTTTCCTGGTAACAAGTGTAAATCGGTTGCACCGTTGTAGTAAACAAATTGAGAAATATTTTACAATAGTTCAATTTTTGCAATAATTATTTTAAATGATAATTTTTACAATTTGTTGAGATTTACAATAATCTCAATTATCGTTTACTTTATTGTTTAAAAAAAGTTTATTGGTGTTCGAATTTACGTGTTATTATGATTTTGGCCGATGCATTTCGAGGTACTGCCCCCCCCCCTCCCTCTCCCTTCGGCCCCTGCGTGTGGGTACTACGCCACTTACCCGTGACACGCGAGCGAGAGAGAGCGAGAGAGAGAGAGAGAGAGATACTTCGCTTTTACCAAAAACACGTGCGACGCGCGAACAAAAGAATAAAAGAAGTGGTGGCGACGGCGAGAACCCTCGCGACAAAAAAGAAATAAAAAAGTAAAATAAAAAAGATCAAAGTCAACAAATTTCACAAGTTTCTCGACTTGATAAAAAAAGAAAAAAACAATTATTGTCATAAATATATATTTTCCACATAAACTGAATAGCAACTAATTTTCATAACCAGCTTTGTATTGAACATGTGATTCAACTTAAATAATTTAAACATTTATACAATTTGTTGCTTCGCCAACATAAGCGTCGCAAATACGAACGTAGGGATTCTGAGAATTCTCTTTTTGTGTTTTCTGTTTCCCGCAACGTAGGACATTGCGGTGGGACGTATCTAAATAAACCACGAAAACGAAGACTTGTGAGTGAAATTATAAATAGCAACAATAAGAAATAAAGGAAATTATGTTTTATAACGACTGTGATTTAGTAGAGTTCATTTAATGTATCCGTGATAAGTGGATATATAATTATTTTATAACTCACGAGACCAAAATGTTTATGTTTTTTGAGAGGAGTGGGGTCCCATGAAAAATCTTTTCGGGGGTGGGGGTGCGGGTGGAGGGGCAATGAAATCCTCTTTTACCGCCACTAGAGCGACGTTTCAATGAAAGCGCGATTCGAAATATCATGTTGTACAACCTTTCACGTAATTCTGCGATTCTCGTGACCTTTGAACGAAGGACAACGCTTTACTTTGCTTCTTAGCCCAATGCACGCACCGGCAACCTAACCTCAATTGATTCTGAGGTCTCATTCCGGGTCATTGTCCCAGATGCCCAATCGATAGAACAGCATATGCCGCTCTCTCTCTCTCTGCCTTTGATCACATCAAATTGACGTTGCGTATTTGTGATATTTGCCCAAACACGGCCAAGTATTTGTAGACGAGCTTTTTGTCTGTATTTGCTGTATTTTGCTCTGTTGTGACAAATACGCAAATATTTGCGCGAACCTTCGTCGACACTTGGGTAGACGTGGTTAGACTCAGTAGAGCGAAGCGCGCGTGATGGAGACTCTGTTTTTATTCTGTTTTTTTTTTAAATCTACATTTTGACTTTTCGTATTCTACAATTTCATTACTGCGGACTGGTACATTTATATCGGCTGCAAAGAAACCAAACAGTGCGAATATTTCTTGGATTATATCACATACATCACTGGCATAAGAAAACATATTTGGCATCATTGAATTATTTGCGTGTTTGGACCATGCGAGGATGGCATGTTCGTGATATTTGTAAATACGTCAAATATTTTGCCAAATACAGCGAATGACCTGTTTGTTTGTTTCGACCATATCTCTTTTCGTGACGGACACAAAACTTGAGTAACGATTACGCCACTGAGGGTACTTGAATGGACGTTCGGAGAGACGGTTTGCAAAGCCACGGAAAACCCAGCACTCGTCACAGGGCGTCCAGAGAGTAATAACAACTTCACTTACGGGAAGACATTACTATAATCTAAAAAGATTTCTACCCTTCATCGTAATAAAAAAAGTTTAACTTGTTAGTGCATGCCATTAACTAAATAGTGAATAAAGATATGCTTTCGGAGAGAAACATTCACTTTGAAACAAGAAGATTCATAGTTCCAACAAAATAATATTGTATCAAAGATATGACATTGCTACGTACGTGATCATAGCTCAAGTGTTATGAATGCTCGTGCATTACACGGATACAATTTTTCATCTAATTTCTTTGATAATATATGTGCAGTCACCGACAAAAATATTCGCTCACTCTCATAAAGTTATTGATTTTGATTCTCTCATTTAAATTATGAATAGAAAAGAAATCAAACAAGAAAAAAAATGTATTTAAATCATACCTGAATACTAAGTGTAAGAAAAACGAAACAATGTATACAACTAATGTGTAATAAATAAATATACTTAGATTTTAACGAAATAAAGCACTTCACAAATCTCTTGATGTCGGGTTTGTTTTCCTCTGTGTCATAGAAATAATGTTGATGAATTATAATAGTGGTGGGGTTAGTCTTCAGTGGCGATTGAAAATTCGATTCTCGAATGCGACTCGATATAGAGTGATTGGGAAGCCGGGCGGTTTATTCCCTTTTCTCTGCGCACCTGACCAAATTCCTTGTGGCGCTTTTGGAATATATGACCTCAATACACCTCAAGGGTGTGTGACCTTGCAATCAACGTGACAAATATCGTAATTCATAGCAAAATACATTTTACGTTCTCACACTCAAGTGTTCTCTACAGCTTCTTCTCTGCACCTCCAGGACTCGGGTTTAAAATGTAAAAACATTTTCAAGGTGTCACCGAAAAAAGACATTTTCTGTAATGGATGACTTCGCGATACTATATTTTTTTTTTTTTCACACAAATGTTAATATGTAACTAATCCACGTCAGTAGTTTCATTATTACTTTCCGTTCTAATAGCTGTTTCGAATTGATCAATGGTTGTCGACGTAAAGGGTCTTCACCGTTTTTTAACTTGACAAATGAAGAGTACTGTTTCAATATTATTAATCTTGGAAAAAGTTCCGATTTGATAGTCATTAAAATACCAAAAAATACAAGTTAATTTATAACAACAGTATTAGAGACAATTTCCCTTACGCTCTGCCCTAGCCACTGGGACATACGAATCAACCTGTGTAGAACAAGGTAGGGTAACGTGGTGCCGAGAGTCGCACTGTCCAGGTATGAGGTCTGAAGAAGGGTTGGAGAGCTCGAAGAAGACCAAAGAGATAGAATTTCTTTTTATCGTTTCTGCAACAGACGAAACATATCACGTTTATCTAGCACTTCATATATATATATGATGTGTTGCGTGGATGACTTTTATCTAAATGCACTTCAAAGTGTAGTTTTGGAAAAGGACGGACACAGACAATGACAGAGAGAGAGAGACATAAAACAACGCCTGTATCGTGGGGCAAAGGTTCGCATTCAAAGACTCAAAGACTCAAAGACTCATTCGGTGTCTTTGCTCCGACTAGAACATCGCTTCCACATGAAGTTCAAAAGCAAAGTACTCTACGTACTCAACAATTGTTCTATTACTTGTAACATTTTAAAAGAAAGAGACGGTGCTGAGACACTCGGAAAACATAATTATTATTACTTCAAATCAGTGGAAAATAGACTAATATTATCTCCATCCCAAATGAGAATGCCGACGCGATATTCCATTCAACAACACATTACAGAGTAGTATATGGCCATGTAGTGAAAATGGAGATCAACATACACAATAGTTACAACGCCGAATTTTGTTTTGACCCTACCACGCAACCCTACGGAGGTATTGCAACTATAACCAACTATCCGAGGAAAGTTTATTCAATTGACATGTCAAGTGAGAGTGGATTCAATTGTATTCCCGTTTCATTTCTATGTAAATATCTATCCCCCTTCCTGCAAATCACATTTCAGGCATTGTTTGTTCCGTAGCGGGTTTTGTAACCTTTCGAGGGGCAAACTGTAAAAGTCACCCCACATCAAAGATTCATTCACTGAAACAACCCTCCGAGAGGAAACTTAAACGCGTGCGACGATTATGCATTTCTTCAATTAAGCGGATGTTACTCGACGGTTTCGACAGAGGTTCGCATGGGAATAACGCCACTCGATCTATACTATGAGACAAAGTAAAAATTTCTAAAGACTTCCCGAAGAAGACAAGAAATCAAAAAAGAAATTGACCGAGGAACTTGTAAGAGGATGGCAAGTAGGAGGATGGGATAAAGCGGAAGTAGGAAGGCATATAAATACATACCAGACGACACATTTAAATGGAAAAGTAGAAAATGGTTTTCTGCTCCAAGAGAGCTGCGCTCTGAAGAGGAGCAGGATGAAGAGAAAGCATAGAGATCATTAACAAGAAAAGAAGAGGAAATAAATACACATAATGACTCAGTTGAAGATGTGGATAACATTAAACGTTTTTTTATATACGTACAAATCGACATTGTGAAAATAAAATTAATTAATTGTTTATCTTAAATTATCTTAACGATACACACACTTAATGGACTATTGTTTACTTGAAGAGGAATTTCATGAAACATGTGTAAATTTACGTTGGTGATTGACTGGTAAAAATTAACATCAGTGTACGATATCGCCACTGGGATCAAAGAAGGTATACATTTGTTCAAATCGGTTAAATCAAACATTTATCTTTTCTTACGAGAAAATTATTTATGATTCTGTCCTCCGACGTGGAAACAAAAGCACTCCGCGTCTTTAGTTCCGTGTTTGGCGGCTAGGATGCGTGGCTGTCGTGGCATGCGAGAGGGTCGCGTACGATATGATGAATCGCGTTTCCACATTTCTATGTACGATTCACGTATCAATACTTAATTAAAAAGAGGTATCATAATGTTAGGTTAATGCTCTTCAGCAAAGTCTATATGATATTTGTAACAATTTGATGCACAGTCGAAATTAATGTCCTATAATGTAACGCACTCTGTGTTAATACTACTGTGAGAAAAATTGAAACGAAACTTTTTTGAAGGGTCAAATGAAATAAAATGAAGATCATATTACCGTCTGTCTAATATCGAAACAATAAGGTTAAGTTAAGTATAATTTTTTATTCTTTCGTTGGTTTTCGTGAGATTATAGTCTGTGGATATATCTTACGAACATGATTAGCAACAATGGACTCTCACAGCAACAATAGAGTTTAAAGTGTTCTTAAAGTCACTTACCTTGCATGGGCTGAACCTCTGCGTATTGTCACCTACTGTCGTGTTTAAATATAACCTTTTCTCCCTCCCGCTGATAAATAAATTTCAAATACTCATTTGCAGTCACCTCCACTGTCATAACACATTTTTATGTTATCTCTGAACTCTTTTTTACTCTAATGCAAAAGCAGTTCAGAGGAAAGTCAGGTTCAAGAGATCTGCATTGTAAAGTGTCTTTTGCTATGACTGTCATCTCTTTTATTTATAATGAAGCGTTATCTAATGAATATATGTTTTTTAATTAGATTTAAACGAACAAGAAACAAGATCCTTTGGATTAGAAAATAAGTTTACTCTCTTCCAACTGTACTATATTAGCACAATCAATGTACAATCAAAGTATTCTCCAAAGAGATACCAACTGCAGTATCTCTTTGGAGAATACTATTTTAGATTCTACCTGGACGGAAAAATATATCAAACCATATAGAATCCAAAAGAGCAAAAAGTTATCAAATTTCGACAAAATAACACAAAAAGTTACGGAGGATACGTTTCCGGAATTAGAGATATCCAATTTGTAAAAAAAATTGATATTTTAAAGTGGCGTATTATTTATCAATGAAGGTAATAACTGATTTCAATCTCCTAATATCTCTCTGATTTTCAACACAAAGAAGATCAAAGATTATTTTTACGAATAGAAAATAGAAATATTCGCAACAATATTAGTTGATGAAGGGTGTTAATCAGTGTTGGTGTCTGTCGTTTGAAATGTCACTTATTAACTCGAACAGTTGGTCGAATTTGTTTGTTATACATAAAGTGTCGATATCAGACGTATTCCTATAATAATTTAATAATGAATGATAAACATAGTTTTTTTTTTATTAAAAATATTTCCGTGGAAGAAGACGGCGCCGTGTATCTCGGGTTCGATGGCGCCGTGTCGTCGAGCGAGAGCCTATCTCGTCAATCGAGTAAGAGTTCCTCATCCGTGAATGGGAACTGGCTGACCTACAATTGTCGGTGGCGACGCGCGCTCGGCTACTGTTCACCTGAAATCTGACTCCGGTCTCTCTCACGTCGACGCCTACGCACAGAGTCTGCACGCGTCACACTTCGATGACGTCACGTGTCTTTCTCTTGTTCCTTTCGATGCTCAACTCTTACACACACTCTTCTGTTTTCGTATTCTTTTCTTCGATCAGAAACGACGCACACGGTTTTTAAGAAAAACTTAATCCTTCATAAACAAACATTTTATTTTTAAAAAAATTTAAATTATTTTACCTGTTTCGGAAAACGTGGAAAATAATAATTAAAACTAGGCAAGAAAATGAGATTAAATTTAATTAAAATAATTTAGTATTGTTAAAACGTTCTTGAATGTTGAAGAATATTTATTGATTTAAATGTTTCTAACATCAGAAATTATGTATTCGAATTTACATATATGGAGGTCGAGATATACAATATGTATCCAATTTTTTTCGCTTAATTGTATATTAAGTACATAGAAATCTCCTGAATTGCTGTGAACCTCACCGCCAAGTAACAGATTTTCATTCAACGTAACGTAATTAAATGGTATATTAAGTAGTTACACTCTTCCGAACGGTTATGTGGATTTGCCAGATCAATTTCAAGGGCTCTAATGACTTTGACGAACCCTCAATCCCCACAAAAAAAAAAAAAAAAAAAAAAANTGCCAAGCAAATATGTTTCTACGAATACTTGTTGATGTGTCCAGCGCGTTTTGTGGTTCTGTCTGAGTGAATATGTTGACGAATGAACGTGACATCTACTGCTTGCGCTTTACAAAAAAGTATGAGCATGAAAAAGCCTTCTTCATCTGGAAGAGTGATATGACGAGGAGGGTAACATGAAAATGGCGAACAAGGAATAAGAACTGTACTCTGACAGAAATTTATTCACAAACCTTCCCAAGCAAGATGAACGAAATTACAGCTTAACAAATATTTACAATTTATTGTTTGTATCTTTAGCAGAATAATATGGGAATATGCAACATTAGTCTTCGGTAACATATTCTTGGGATTTTTATATTGGGGCTTTAGGGCTCGCCAACTTCATTGGAGCCCTTGTTGGGAAAATATACACTGGACAAGTGTTGACAAGCCATTGATGTGTGAAGCAAGATTTATCGGATGTAAACTGCTAAGAAACTCAAATTTCAATTTCTTTGAAACATAAATGCATCTATTATGAGACTTGTTGCACAATTCAACCCTACACAATGATAATGTTTAGTTTCAACTTAAAATTTAACAGAGCTCGAAGACTTTCTTGTTTGAGTACACGCCAGGGCATTTTTGTTTTTCAACAGGGCTGACCATGATCCCGTTATCTAGGGAAATCTGGTGGCTTCTAAGATAGATTTCGTTTATTTCTAACTTTGCGCATATTCCCACTTTATTTCTGTGTCTTCTGTGGAATACGTATATTAAAGTCACGGAATATTTTATGTCTTAATTGATAATGAAGGGTTCGTGAAAGTGTCTATATTAGAGTAAAAATCTACGTATTGTAATAGTCCAGTGTTAACAATTGTGACTCAAGCATAAATACAATTTGCATTTTCTTTAATCACACGCAGTTACATGAAGCACGAAAACACACGGAATTAAAAATTCTGATTTTCGCATTGTATTTCGTTGTTTTCGGTTTAGTGATTCGTATAATTTTGATTACATTTGTGTGTTACAATTCATTGCGTAATTTGGAGAAATAATATTATTTTAGGACAGTTGCTAGACTGCAGACATCGAGTGCAGATATACAGGTATTTAATTATTAAATTAAAGCTTATGATAGAACGCTGAACAATTTATATGGTTTGTAGTCGTAATTATTTTGTGATATTAATCATGATCGGAAATGATGTTTGCTTACCGAGTATTGCAGTTGTATTCCGCTCGGATCAGGTAACAATGAGCTATTTTCGTGGACTCAGCGTATGAATCATTGTTGAAACACATGAAAATAAATTTAATTCGGACAGAGATTGAAAATGCAAATAATATGTGAAGGTGATCGCAGTTTTTTTTTTAAAAATGGGAGTACAATTTCAAAATATTGCCTCACGTTTAAAGTAGTTCCGTCAATATGCTGCGGTATCGGAATAGCTTACATGATTGATAGGATAAGTCCTGTTTTGCATTCGTCCTGAATATCTTCTGCTACGATACGATCCATGATTTCCATAACAGCTGGGGCTCACGATTCAAGCCACTTACTCAATTACAACACAAACTGTTTTCATGTTATAAGGTCGTGCACGGAACAATGTAATCTGTGTTTGTGTTTTGGAGTATTTTTAAGCGTTGTTTTGGAATAGAGAACGTGCATAATATGGAATGAGTGGTATTGAATATACATATAAATAAGAAGATTGTGTTGTTTCTTTTCAAAATATAACACAATATTGTTTCGTGAAAAACGTACTCTATCACTCTATCTAAAAGATTGATTGACGTGATTGAGAGGTCGGCGGTCTCCGGATACTTCGAGGGGGAGAGGATTCCAAACTGCCACAAAAATGAGGGAAGAAAATAAAGAAATGGTGGTAGTTCTGTGAAAAATAATTGATGTTTGTCACGAAGACCTGTTATTGAAAATGGTTTGTTATTCCAGAATTGTAAATTGCCCTAAAATTGCATCACTATACCCCCAGATCCCCGAAAAATACGTCCCACTCCCATAAGAAAGGTGCGTAAATCCACTTGTGGCTCCTCAAGATACCATTGTTGGTATCGCAACCAGAACAATGTACCAGCAATTACTCAAAAATATCTCTTTTCCTTGTTGCACCACATTTCTCTGTATTTCTTGAAAGATTTTATCGTCGCGTTTTGTATTAATTGCGCGATTCTCCCACGAATATTGTCTGCAATAATTTATTTTCTTCGCGCAAGTTGATAGAATGCATTTTACGTCCCCGGAAAGTACGTATTAAAAAAATAAATAGATACATTAAAAGACAAATGGCCACGTGATCATCAATTAACCACTGTCCGGTAAAAGTATTTTCAATGCCTAAGAGTATTCATTAAACGATTTTATTTTAAAAAGTAATTAATTTGTTCGTATAATTGACAATGTTATTTGAAGCATTAAGTTACCGATTTTCCCAAATATACTAGTAATTACAAACTAATAACATTATGTCTTTTATTATTGTAAAACAATTGTACACCCTTTCTTCTCAGGCCTAACTTCGTATTATTTTATGAACCCTAATTTTGACTGGTTAAATGATACATAGTGCAGGTATATCATGAAGACGTTATGTATGACTTAAAGAGCTGTCTAAAAATCTCCAAGCTATGGAACCTGTGTCTAGTATCACATATTTCTGCACCTCTTCGCAGGTATTGGAATGAAGTCCCAACAGCCTTATCCCGTATTATATAGTAATAAGTGGGATAACGCTGACTAGTTCTTGATTCCACATCTCTCGTATCTCTGTGGCCAGACCTAAATGTATGTTAACCTTCTCCTCATGTTTGTTTGATACGTTGTCGCTTAATGGGATAGAAATGTCAGTTATACAGATTTCTTTATTCGAATTATGTCTGGCTCGTTTAAAGGCAAAGTCCGATCCGTTGTTACTTCTCTATCCCAGTTCAACGTGATTTCTTCACGCTCAATTACTGCTTCAAGATATAATAATAATAATAATAAATAATCCTAAGCAAAGAGTTGTAGGGATCCACAATGGAGGACTTCCTCCTGAGGAAGCTAGTTTCAACCTGGAACAATGTTGTAGTCCCGAAAGAATGACACCTATCTTTGAGAAATAAGAAGAAAAAAACAGTATTAATAATAATAATAATAATAATGTAAAAGTAGCTTATTCGCTTCCACGATCTGGCTGAGCGGGAGAGCGTGGGTTCAATCCCCGCTCGAGCGAACTAGATGAGGTTTTCAGCTGGGGTTTCCCTCACCTACTCCTGAAAAATGTCGGTTCGGTTCCATCAGTTCCCAAGTCGAACGGTTACGGTCTCATCCTTTTGCCAAAAGGCATAAATAAATAAATAATAATAATAATTATTATTATTATAACTCTATCTTAGGTTACCCAGTAAAGAATCGTTCAAAAAACATCCTGTCAACAAGTCCAGAGAACTGAAATGTCTACAGTCGTCACATACCGTAAGAGAGCAGAGTGGACGGACGGACGGCGAGAGGCGATTACGCCGCCGTCACACGAGATGCCGAAGGAAAAGTCAATTGAGTAGAAGGAGGAATGAAACCCGATATCCGCCCGAGCAACTCGGCCTCCAACGCATTCGCTCCAATTGGGAACAGCACAGCAACATCTACACTTGCGTCATATTCAAATCATTTCCTCATTCAGTTGGCCGGACTGAAAGACTATCCGAGTACGATCCGAGGTGTTCATTGGTGAAATACGATTCCATTTCGAATTGAATTACACGGTGTTATCAGTAGAACCGTGTTCAATAATCGCGATTTATTTACAATTTTTGTCAACACCTTACACAGAAGCAGTACATGAAGTGGTTTGTATGTGTCCTATATTAGGGAATAGTCGATTACATATTTAATTGTCTCAAATGTACTGCTCTTGGATTAAATATTATGATTGGTGATATGAAACTAAATATTACGCGCGCAAAGTTCTCAGTTGACGACTGGGAAGGAAGCGTGGGGCAACCAACTGTGTCGCGTGATGCTAAACGCCCTTTTCTCTCTCTTCCCCCCCCCCCACCCA